>MJUU01042255.1:0-11710 GCA_002080025.1 Modiolus philippinarum | reverse complement strand
ATCAGCACTTCGAGATGAGTTATCTCATGCAGTAAAGTCATTCCTCAAAGATGAGATATAAGTGTGTATGAAAAAACGTTGTCTTCATTCAGAAATGAAATAGATATTTTGAAATTAGAAAATGCAAAACTGAGGGCAGATATCGATGCACAAGAACAATATAGCAGGCATGAGTTAGTAAGGGTCAATGGTATTGCCGAGACTACAGGAGAAGATACAACAAAGATTGTCACAACAATAATGAAATCAGTTGATCCAGAGTTGACGGAGGGTGACGTCATACGGTCCCATAGGGTTGGAAATCTCAACAGGAAACTTGTAGGTGGTACTCCCAAACCAAGGCAGATTATAGTTCGCCTAAAAGACACACAAACGAAAAGAAGAATTTTGAAGGCTAGTAAACATTTGAAAGATGGAGAAGAATAGAAACACGTCAATATCAATGAGGACCTGACAAAAACTAGAAACCTGTTAGCATACCGGGCACGACAGCTGAAAAAGAGAAATCATATATCCCAAACCTGGACATTTGATGGGAAAATATTTTTGAGAGACAATAACGATCGAGTGGTCACCGTAACAACAGACCAAGCGCTTAATAATTATGCAACAGACAGTTTTCCACGCGCTCTCGGTCTTATATATCCAGAACTCTCTAGGTCTGAAACAGCCGACAGACCTGTATCGTATGCTTCAGTTGTGCGATAATCTCGTTAAATCGTTTTTGTTGTAATAAACAATTATTATTCTCACTTACTGTTGTAAATCAATTGAGTTCTTCCATTATTTGTGAAACCTACCTATGCGTAGATACTTTAAGGTGCTTTTAGCGTTGAAGTGAGTTTCATGGGTAATTTTATACTGTTTGTATACTTGCCTAATTTATGCGTAATTTACAATTGATGAGATTTCGCTGTTGAACTGAACATTTCTTTTGGTTCTTAAGATTGTTCGAGCCTAATAAAAAAATATCAGATAGAATTTTATTTTGTAGTTCTTAGCCCATTTGTTCAAAGGGTTAAATAAAAATGATATGTCACCGATCATCTTTTCCTGTAATCAAGCTTTGAAAATCAGGCAAAATTCAGTATTTTTCAGCAATATTTACAAAGAATATATAGGGAACTGTGAGAACATGCTTATTGTTTTGCTTTCTTATGAAATAAACATCAGATAGATTTTTAAAATTTTTTGACATTTCAGAGGTGTACATTTTAGCTATTAGTTGAGCTGATAAAATCTATATGTCACCGTTTGATTAAGAGAAAATTTATATAGTTTACGAAACAGACAATATTTTTGGTAAAAGCGGGAAAGTGTTTGTCAATCTATCATGACGTCACAATGAAAAGGCCAAATCAGGAATATTCCAGCTTTAATAATCTAGTCAATTCCGCATCCGACTTGTGTTTCGCAAATGCGCCAATCGAATGCGCCGTGTATTACTGTCGATCGACCTAAAACAATTTTTCTTTGTTAAAGTTTTGAAATGGAAGCTCTATTGATTTTTGTCTCTTATATCTTCTAACATAACATTTTGCAAATGCTCGTGAAAATGGCATTATGTGTTTTCTCTTTGGTGTAAATATTGTTTCGAAAATGAACTTTTAGACTATATTCTCTCATGGAGCGAACGTTCGTAGAAGAGAAAAACATAGTGCTATGATATGTAAATGATATGAACACTTTTATTGAATATTGATTCTCAAAACATGGATCATAGATTCGTCTTATGAGAGTGAGTAACACTCAATACACAAATCATAGTGACACACACCAAACGTTATGACCATTTGATTATATTATGCCCACGTTCTATGATATGCCTGTCCCGCTAACCTATAAACAATTGTTTCATAATTTTGATAAACTTTGATAAATGGATTCACTGTATACCAGTAGAACTCCCGATACATATAGAATACGCATAGAGAGTAAACCTTCACCGCCTGACAGAGATGGGGTCAAGAAACGAAACACTATGACATCCCGAAATCTCCAAAAGTTGGCTAGTGTATTAGATAGTTCAGTGCTGCAGGAGTCACAGTCATAGTCTGCAAAAACTTTGCTTTACAAGAATCAGACTTGGCGAACATAGTACAGTAATTAAAATCAGCACTTCGAGATGAGTTATCTCATGCAGTAAAGTCATTCCTCAAAGATGAGATATAAGTGTGTATGAAAAAAACGTTGTCTTCATTCAGAAATGAAATAGATATTTTGAAATTAGAAAATGCAAAACTGTGGGCAGATATCGATGCATAAGAACAATATAGCAGGCATGAGTTAGTAAGGGTCAATGGTATTGCCGAGACTACAGGAGAAGATACAACAAAGATTGTCACAACAATAATGAAATCAGTTGATCCAGAGTTGACGGAGGGTGACGTCATACGGTCCCATAGGGTTGGCAATCCCAACAGGAAACTTGTAGGTGGTACTCCCAAACCAAGGCAGATTATAGTTCGCCTAAAAGACACACAAACGAAAAGAAAAATTTTGAAGGCTAGTAAACATTTGAAAGATGGAGAAGAATAGAAACACGTCAATATCAATGAGGACCTGACAAAAACTAGACACCTGTTAGCATACCGGGCACGACAGCTGAAAAAGAGAAATCATATATCCCAAACCTGGACATTTGATGGGAAAATATTTTTGAGAGACAATAACGATCGAGTGGTCACCGTAACAACAGACCAAGCGCTTAATAATTATGCAACAGACAGTTTTCCACGCGCTCTCGGTCTTATATATCCAGAACTCTCTAGGTCTGAAACAGCCGACAGACCTGTATCGTATGCTTCAGTTGTTGTGCGATAATCTCGTTTAATCGTTTTTGTTGTAATAAACAATTATTTTTCTCACTTACTGTTGTAAATCAATTGAATTCTTCCATTATTTGTGAAACCTACCTATGCGTAGATACTTTAAGGTGCTTTTAGCGTTGAAGTGAGTTTCATAAGTAATTTTATACTGTTTGTATACTTGCCTAATTTATGCGTAATTTACAATTGATGAGATTTCTCTGTTGAACTGAACATTTCTTTTGGTTCTGATTTTATAAACACAGTAAGGTACCCACTTATCACACCAACATTTCTATTAGTGTTCATTGTCCTTACAAATACAGTATACGACATTTCCAGATCCGACATATTTTTATAAAAGAAAATATAGCATGTTACGTCACAATATAGATTGTTGGATTGTTGAGTGCAACTCAATGGTAGTACCCTCGAACGACCTCCATGAATGATCCGTTCCATTTTTCGGATCATGTATCCTATTATACTTGTATATACGTTCTCAATTATTGTTTGTTTTCTCTTAGTGTATTTTGATGAAATGCAGAACTATGAAATTGTCATACGTAGTGATATTGAATCGTTTCTTAAAATGATAGTTTTCTGTTTGTACTTAAGTTGTCATATTGTATTAATTATATATTTTTCGGCCACTCTCATCTCATGCTTGATCAATCAGGTGTTACATAATGGGCGTATCTAATCAACAATATCGTTTGAGAGTTGGCCTCTTTGTGTCAAGGTTGCGATATAAAAAGAGCCTAAGCCTATTAGACGTGTTCTCTATCAATATTCTTGTCTTATGTAGTAATAAGACCATTGCGATACAGATACTTTTGTCCATATTTTTCTTGTTCAAGTCATTAGACTTTAATGGTGACATATATAACAATGATAAAGATTCCCATTCACAGGTATACAAATCACAAGAATATAAAGAATTGTTTTCTCACCTTATAAGTAAAATAATTCAATTATCGTTTGTACTACTAGTATTACAGACTCTAGTAATCAATCGGGGAATTGAAGTAAATCCAGGCCCAGGTGACTCAGATACTGACCTTGACATTCTGAATACTAGCTATAGTTCAAATGACTCAGATATTTCTAGCTTACAAGAAATGTTCTCAACGTCAGTCTCGTTTATGATTTTAAATGTCCAAAATTTTTACCAAAAATTGATCTTATATGTGCTGAATACTGTGACTTTGACACAATGTCATTTACCGAGACGTGGTTAAATGCTAATAACACCGATGATTCGGTTGCATTATTAAATTATCAAAAACCCTTAAGGCGGGACCGTGGAAATGGTAGAATGGGGGAGGGGTTATTATACCCCCGCTCCGAAGGAGAAGGGGGTATACTGTTTTACCTGTGTCCGTCAATCCGTCGTTCCGTCCGTCACAACTTTCATCAAGCTTTTTCTCTGCAATGGATAATGATACAAACTTGAAATTTTGTCAGAAGCTTTATATAGTTATGCCATAAAATGGGATGCATTTTCAGTCCTGTGGGATTACTACTTCCTGTTTACCGACATAGCCAATTTTTCAAAATTCCGTCCGTCTGTCCGCCCGTCACAACTTTCGTCAAGCTTTTCTCTGCAATGGTAAATGATACAAATTTGAAATTTCGTCAGAGGCTTTGTATAGTCATGCCATATTCTGGGATGCATTTTCAGACCTGTGAGGTTACTACTTCATGTTTACCGCCTTATTAAATTTTTCAAAATTCTGTCCGTCCGTCACAACTTTCGTCAAGCTTTTCTCTGCAATGGTAAATGATACAAACTTTAAATTTTGTCAGAAGCTTTCTTTAGTCATGTCATATTGTGGGACAACTTTCGTCAAGCTTTTCTCTGCAATGGTAAATGATACAAACTTGAAATTTCGTCAGAGGCTTTGTATAGTCATGCCATATTCTGGGATGCATTTTCAGACCTGTGAGGTTACTACTTCCTGTTTACCGACTTAGTCAATTTTTCAAAATTCTGTCCGTCTGTCACAACTTTCGTCAAGCTTGTCTCTGCAATGGTAAATGATTCAAACTTGAAATTTTGTCAGGAGTTTTGTATAGTTGTTCCATATTGTGGGATACATTTTGAGATCCCTCGGGATATTATTTCCTGTATAACAACTTTGTCAATTTTTCAACATTCCGTCCGTCCGTCTGTCACAACTTTCGTCAAGCTTTTCTCTTCACTGGTAAATGATGCAAAAATGAAATTTTGTCAGAAGCTTTCTTTAGTCATGCCATATTGTGGGATGCATTTTCAAATTTGTCAGGATAATACTTCCTGTTTATCAACTTGGTCAATTTTTATTATTCTTTCTGACCTACACAACTATCGTCAAACTTTCCTCTGCAATGAGTAAAGGTACAAACTTGAAATTTTGTCAGAAGCTTTGTATAGGCCTGTCATATTGTGGGATGCATTTTAAGACTTGTGGGGAACTACATTTTGTTTACCAACTTAGTTAGGCTATAAGATGCTTAAAGTTGAGAGCGGGGGTATTGCAGGTGAGCATTGGTTCACAGATCCCTTGTTGTTTATGTCAAATAGAGTATCCATGCACACAGAAGGGTTGATCTGGAGTTGCCCATTATAGAATTTGTATGGGTTGAATTAAAAGTAAATCGAAAAAAGATATTGTTTGGCACATTTTACGTCCCACCAAAAAGTAATAACGAAACATGGTGTCTAGTTAAAAATTCTATAGAATCAGCAGTTAATGATGTATCTTTTGAGCATATTATTATCACTGGTGATTTTAATGGAAATCAACTAGGCACTCATAACTCCAAAATAGAAAATATTTGCGTGAATTTCAGTCTAAAACAACCTATCGAGGACCCCACAAACTTCAGTGAACACTCTTCATCCCTGATCGACTTAATGCTTACTGATGATTTAAATCTTGTTCCATACTATGGAGTTAGACCTCCACTTTTAGATCAAATTAGAAACCACTGTCCAGTATTAGGTTTTTTGAATTCTCCCAAACCGTCTTGTAATAGTTTTAAGCGAAAATTGTGGTTATACTATCAAGGCAATTACGGTCAGTATAGAGAACTATTATCTCAAACTGATTGGGATGAAATATTCTCATCGGACGATATCGACCTTATTACTTAGAGTGTTTCGCGTCGGATTCTAGAAGTGGCCGCGATGGCTATCTCAAACAAAATTGTCACAAATCGTAAAACAGATCCAAACTGGTTGACTAAAGACTTGCGTTTGTTAATTAGAAAAAAAATCGTGCGCATAAAAAGGCAAAACGACTAAATAGACCTTCTGATTGGACCAAATTTAAACAGATCCGAAACAAAGTTACGTCAAATGTAAGAAAGTCACGAGAGGAATATCAGCAAAAACTTATTTCAAAATTAGCAGACGTGAACCCATCAACTGGTTCGTGGTGGAAAGTCTGTACGCAGATTTCTGGTATAAAATCGTCTCATTCAGGTATACCTGCTTTCATAAAAAACGACAATTTGATTTTTTATGATACAGAAAAGTCAAATGAATTTAATAATTTCTTTGTAATGCAGACCGAACTAGATAACGCTAACGCAAGTCTACCGGCCGATGTCGAACCAAATCAGATACTGAACGAAGTTGTTGTCGGTGTCGATGAGGTTTACGATATTTTAAAAATTTTAAATCCCGGTAAAGCCTCCGGCCCTGACCTAATAAGTCCGCGACTTCTCAAGGAAGCAGCTTCTCAGTTAAAACATCCACTTTGTAAGTTATTTAATATGTCGTTAAATTCATGTGTTTTCCCCCCCACAGAACTGACAAAAGCACATGTCACCCCGGTTTTCAAAAGTAGTAATTCTTCTGATGTTAAAAATTATAGACCTATATCATTACTGTGTATTCTTTCAAAATGCATGGAACGATGCGTTTACAAACATGTGTATAATTATTTCTTACAGCATACAGTAATCACGCCAAATAAGTCTGGTTTTAAAAAAGGAGACTCGACTGTTAATCAGTTAGTAAATATAACAAATGATTTTGGGAAAGCTTTAGACAGTGGGAAAGAAATTCGAGTTGTTTTTGCGACACAAGCACGGCCTTTGATCGAGTATGGCACAACGGTGTTTTACATAAATTGAAGAAATATGGAATAAACGGCAAGATTTTAAAATGGTTCTATAACTATCTCTCGGGTAGGGTACAAAGGGTGGTTTTAAACGGAGGTATGTCAAATTGAAAAAAATATTAATGCAGGTGTCCCCCAAGGGTCTATCCTTGGCCTCTTTTATTTATTAATTTCATTAATGACATTGTCATTGATATCAATGCTAGTATCAAATTGTTTGCTGGTGATACAAGCATTTACCGTATTGTTGAAACACCAGGTTAAAGTGCTGAATTACTGAATAGTGATCTAGAAAAAATCCACAATTGGTCTAATAGATGGCTAGTGAAATTTAATCCACAAAAAACCGAAACGATGACTATTTCTCGTAAATCAGTTAGAGAGCAACATCCACCACTTAAGATGAATGATCATTTTCTACAGGAAGTTAAAGTTCATAAACACTTGGGTCTACATATTTCAGATAATGGTTTATGGCACAATCATATCGATAATATTGTTAAAAAGACTTATACTAGAATAAATATTCTTAGGAAAAATCGATTTATCCTTGATAGATTTGTATTAGAAACGTTGTATTTATCTTTTGTTAGACCAATTTTGGAGTATGGTGATGTTGTCTGGGACAATCATATCCAGTATTTGGTTGACAAAATTGAACAAGTTCAAATTGAGGCAATGAGAATTGTAACAGGTGGTACAAAATTAACTTCAATAGATAAATTATATAAAGACACGGGCTGGGAGAAATTATCAAAACGTAGGAAAAAAACATAAATTAATATTACTTTACAAAATAATCAATAAGGATACTCAAGACTACTTACAAAACCTGTTGCCTAACCAGATATATCAGCTACATTCCCATTTTAATCGACAATCGCAGAACCTCTCGGAAATTCGAACCAAAACTAATTGTTACTCTGATTATTTCCTACCGTCATCCATTAAGCTATGGAATAGTTAACCAATCCACGTAAGAAATTTAACTTCTCTCTACATGTTCAAGAAACTGATATAACCGAATGTAATAAATGTCCTGGTTATTACTATTCTGGTTCTCGAAAGGGACAAATTTTACATGCTAGGCTGCAAATGAACAACAGTTCATTGAACGAACCCCTGTTCATTCGTAACCTAGTTGATTCCCCAAATTGTATATGTGGTCAAATAGAAACGACAGAGCACTTTTTATTACACTGCAACAGATTTCAAGCAATCCGCGATGAAATGTCACTTTCAATAAGCTATCCAGTTACTATAGTAATTAATCTCCTACTGTTTTGCTCCGAAATACTCAACCCGACCAAAATAAAGATTTTTTTAACGATACAAACATTTATCATTAGAAGTAAGAGATTTTCAAACTGAAAAACACAACTTTATTTAAATTTTCTGGTATTTTGCATTTCATCTACATATATATTTTATTTCGTACTATTATGTTCATTATTTATTCAGTACTTATACTATCACTGAAGCGATTTATGTTAGTTTATATTTCTTCTTTCACGGAGCATTTTAATAATTGTTAGTTTAAAAATGTCTGATTTTCAAGGAGAAGAATTAATATAAGCTATGTTTAGCTTGTTTCCGAATCCTATTATGTGTCATTTATTGTTTGTTATTACAAGTCATGTATTATTTTGCTGAATAAATATGTTTAAAGTAACATAATGCCGTGGCCTAATCAAATATTACATCCAAGTTAAGACGAAAACTTTTAATTAAACCTTTTGTTATATCTTACTTATATCAACATAAAGAACACCGAGGTGTCTAGGGCAAAATCCCAGAGAGTAACTTCTTTTATATGTGAAAATGTCACCCAGAAGAGTGACGAAAGTGAAAATTCTGATTGTTAAAATTTTTCACACCAGAGTTCTCATGGGTACATGCATCAGTTCTGCTTAGCGTCTTAGTTTTAATTGTATTAATTGTAATAACTGTGTTTATATTTAAATCCTCAATGGTACCAGTTTAGCAGTAGAAATCACCTGTGGTGGTGAATTTGTTATAGTTCCACTCATGTCATTATCTCTATGCCCATCCTACTGGAATATTGATACACCAACTATGAGTAGTATCAGTATTTCCAGTTTCTATTCGCTACTTAACCTCAATTTAAGGTTACAAATAAACGAACTTCGCAATCTCTTACAGTACCAACAGTAATCTCTCTGTCATATTGTATGTGGTTTCAGTTACGTAAAATTTTAAATCAACCTTATTGTGCATATGTAATGGTAATTCATAATGGTTATGCCACTGCCTTGGCTGGCCAAGAATTGGAGGCAACTTCAACATCTTTATATCCAAAATCATGAAATACGACACTTATTGCATACAATGTGCAGTAGTGAGTAATCGAACTTAGGGAAACAATGTGCAGTAGTGAGTAATCGAACTTTAGGAAACAATGTGCAGTAGTGAGTAATCGAACTTAGGGAAACGATGTGCAGTAGTAAGTAATCGAAAACGAGCAATTAACAAAAAGTTGTGATCTCCGTGTTTACTTTATTTGCTCAAATCTATTTTTAAAATAATAAGATTCTTTGCTGAAATCTTTACATTGGTTATTTTGATACATTAAGTACAGGTACAATATCCCAGCCTTCTCGAAATTGGGAAATCTGAATTTTATATTAGAATTTGTTGGTTTACATGCAAGGTGTAATGGTATATACGACATATGAATATATATATTCAAAACTGAAATCGTTTTTTCCAAACTTTTAACAGTATCAATATTAAATGCAAAACACTTTGGGGTTGCATTATTGCAAGAAAGGAGAAAAGAAATGTAATAGTAAAAGGGAAGATGGAAATAAATAACAAAATACATAAGTTACTGTGAATTTTGTTTCTTCATATGCGTATTTCGACAACTTGTGTCTCATCAGTGCAGATCAAATCAAAACATTTGGAAACCAAGAAACCAAAATATGTGTAAAAGCTGATAGAGAATAAATAACCGATGGGATCTAAAAAGAAAAGCCAAAATCAGCTAAGGACAGAGCTATGCAAGAGGGAGATACTCCTAAGGTTTTAATAAACAAGGAGAAGAATAAACAGAATTAAAAAACTGCTAAGGAAGAAAATGAATCAGGGTTCTATTCTGTTACCTTCTGTGTAAATAAAACATTTAATCTTTTTTGTCATTATGTTATTTCTATGGCAAGCGCGAACCACAAAAAATAGAAAAACCCAATTTAAGTTACTTAAACCTGGTTTTTCTCTACTTAAATTCAATATAAGTTACTTAATTCGAATTAACGCTACTTAAGGAGATTAAGCACTTAAATAGAGATATTTGCTGTTAATGTGAGAAAAACGAATTAAGTAGAGAAAATGGCAATTAAACTATCATTAAGTGCGCCCGAACAACATAAATTGAGTTTAATTCACATGAATTTACTAAAATTGAATTTAAGAAGAGAAAAACTAAGTTTTAGTTACTTAAATTGAGTTTTTCTTATTTTTTGTGGTTCGCGCGCGCATAACTCTACTTAAGTAGAATCTTCCACTAAATTAGAGTTAATATCACAAGTCCTGTTTGAGACAATCGTTTTGATTGGCCGACTGCTGTGTTGTTTGTCTACCATGTTGACCGTGTACCGAAAATTCAATTTATATAAAATAAAATACAGTTTTAACAGTGGATGTTGAAAGTGTTTCTGAGTAAAAATTCATTATTTTGTTTTTGTTTATCTTTGTTCCTTTGTCTGTTTTGTTTTTTTTTTTTGGTTTTTTTTTTTTCAAAGCAATTCGTGGATGTCGATATTCAATAATTACATTAATTTATATTCATAATAAGTAATATTTGAGAAAAAAAATAGTCTGCAATTGAATGTCAAACTTTCAATTTTATTTTTATTAAAAAAAAACTTGAATTTAGCATACCCTTGTCGAAAGAGTTCCATAGGTTGCAAATTACATGAATTTTGGGGGAAAATTTGAAGAGTAGGATAGGATTTTTAGTCCCGAATTTAATTATTCTCATGCAAAAATAGCAATTTTTTCTGCTATTTTACTATATCATATCCTTTCGACCGCGTTCGCCGTTATATCACACACCTGAACAGGTAAATTTGGTCGGCAAAATCGAAATAGGATAATTAATAAGGGTCATAAAAATGTCACTTTCAAATCACTCGTACGAAATTGTTAATTAAGGTATTTTGATAGACCCTTTTCTTTTGAACGAAATTCTGGAATGTTCATTTCACAGGGTATTATTTTTTCATAGATATTTATTGTGTATATCCATATAATTAGCGTGACACACATGGCATTATCGACACTTTTTAAAACCACAAAACAGTTTTTTTCTGCAAGATCTTTAAAAAAGCAATCGACAGAAAAAATATGAAAATCTTAAAGATTATTAGGCATTTCATAGATCCAAATTCGGATGGAAAATATTAAAAAAAATACAAAAGATAAGAAAAATCTTTTACATTCCTAAATCTAAAACAAACCTTTCAACCAATCAAAATGGTTGTTTCAAACAGTACTACGGCTATTAACTCTTATTTAGTGGAAACTCTACTTAAGTAGAGTTAATGCACGCGCGAACCACAAAAAATAGAAAAACTCAATTTAAGTTACTAAAACAAAGTTTTTCTCTACTTAAATTCAATTCAATAAAAACGCTTATTAAGTAGCATTAATTTGAATTAAGCAACTAACTAACATTAAGTTCTGTTAATACATTTTCGGTGTTTTAACTAGCGTTAACATCGTGGGAACAACAAAAAATACTTAAACTCATTTTAAGTGGCGTTAATT
>MJUU01042251.1:71870-91079 GCA_002080025.1 Modiolus philippinarum | reverse complement strand
TTTGTCTTTGTTTTTCTCTGTTGCCGTTTTTGCCATGTCTTCGGATTTTTATTTTTGTAGTCTTCGCTTCTCTTGTTCCTTCGGTATTCTACTGCCGTTGCTCCAACACTTAAATTTTCACCTGTCTGAAAAAATTTGTGAAAATGCACATGACTGCACACTTTTGTGCATGGCGTAAACAGCGAATTCAACGTTTTACAGTTATGTATGATCATAGTGGATATACATACCAAATATGATAAAGATCAATGTAAAAATAAAGCTGAAATAGTGAGATTTCCATTATATAAAGGAAGTGAAACCGACTTTAGGTAAACCGTTTTATAGGTTCCTAAACTCGTCTTATGTTATCATGTTTTTATCATGTATAGTATAATAAACATACGAAACATACCCAATACAGGTAGTCCACTAACTCAAAGACCTCTTTCTTGGAATAGTAAGAATGAGACAATACGTAATTTTGAAAGATGGATCAATCTGCCGGCTAGCTCAAGAAGTTTAGTCTGCTGTAAAGCGGAAGAAGTAATCAAACTCAAAATTTCCCGGAGAGTTTAGTAAAGAATCATTGTGTATTTCAGTAGATATCAGCAGTATCAGTGAGAGGCTAGTGGGCGGATCCAGGCAATTTGAAAAGGGGGGGGGGTTGCAAATAGAATTTAAAGAAAATATCGCAGAGCGGAGCGAGGCGCGAAAATTTTTTGGGGTTTTTCTTGGTAAAACACTAGGATTTTCATTTTCATAAAATACATGATTGCCCAGAAAATAGAGGGGTTCCAACCCCCGGAACCGCCCCCCCCTTGGATCCGCCAATGACTTATTGGATCCCAAAGCCAATTTAACAAATTATAATATCATAACATAAAGAGTGTAATATTAAGTCCCGTTGTTTCTGGACGTATTTCCAATTTCTCGCATTTATTATTACCTTTCCGTAAAAACGAAATGAGAAATATCCCTAGTAATACGCAGTTTGCAAACACGAGGTAGAAAAACATTGTCCTTCCTCCATGACAATTATATCATCATACCAGCTGACAAGGCCCAAAACAACATCACATTTATCTGCAAAAGACACTTCATTGACTGCTTAATGAAAGAGATGGGCATTGAACATTCATTTGGCAACCCCACATGCAAACTCTCCACAATACCAAGGGAGGACATACTAAACAATCACAAATCAGTATTGTCTTCCTTTGGTATCAGTTTGAGTGAAGAGAACATCAACCTGCCTTGTATCTACTGGGTACCTAAATTACATAAATGCCCTTACAAACAGAGATACATTGCTGTGTCTGCCAAATGCACAACAAAACTCCTTTCTTAGCTCCTCACTTCATTACTTACTGCAGTCAAAGATGGCCTCAAGATATATTGATAAAGTATACTCAACAAGTGGAGTGAATCGGATGTGGATTTTCAAAAACTCAAAAGACTTATTAGAATATCTTTCTTCAACTGAACTCAACCATTGCAACAGTGTCAAAACATTTGATTTTCCTACTCTCTATACTACTCTTCCACACAATAAGCTAATGTCAGTACTCCAGGATTAATACATTAGTCTTTCTGTACTAAACAGGGTGAAAGAAGATATTCACATTTAGTGATAGGTAAAGATGGGGCCTATTTTGTTGAACATCACACTGATTCACACAAAAAGTATACAGAGGAGGATGTCATTGCAATGCTGGAATTCTTGATTGATAACATATTTGTAGAATTTGGAGGACAAGTTTTCCAGCAGACAATAGGGATACCTATGGGGACTAATTGTGCGCCACTTTTAGCAGATTTGTTTCTTTTTTCGTATGAAGCCAGGTTCATACAAGGGCTAGTTTAAAAAAAAGACAATAAGCTAGCCAAATCCTTTAATTTCAGTTTCCGTTATATTTCATAATCCTCAATCTAAAGATATAATATACCCAAATGAACTCGAAATTAAAGAGACCACTGATACACTATCATCAGCTTCATACCTGAACCTATACCTCTACACTGACAACTCTGGACTTCTGAAAACAAAACTTTACGACAAGCGTGATGATTTCGACTTTCCAATAGTGAACTTCCCGTTTTTGAGCAGTAATATTCCCACATCTCCGGCCACATCATATGGCGTGTACATTTCACAACTCATTCGCTGTTTCCGTGCCTGTAGTTTGTACAGCGATTTTGTCAACAGAGCAAAATTACTGTCTCAAAAACTCATACATCAAGGGTATGTTCAGTCACTGTTGCAATTGTCACTACAGAAGTTTAACTGTCGTCACCACGATTGAACAGACCATTACAATGTTTCTGTTTCACAAATGAGAACAGATATCTTTGGGTAGATTCAGAGTTTGTTACCGGACTGACTAACACCGACTGTGACAAAACCAGACTTTTCACTGGCAGTATGACGGGTACCACGCGTGGAGCAGATCATGCTTACCCTTCCGGAGCACCTGATGATACCTCAATTTTATAGGGGTTCACACTGCTAGCGCTTTAGTTTTGTGGCGTTCTTGTTCCTTTTTGTTTATTTGTTTTGTCTTTGTTATACTATCTCAATTCGTGTTGCTGTAAATTGCCGTGATTTTGGATTTATGATTTTAGAATTTCCCATTTCCTCGTTCTTGCTCCTCGTTCTTGCTTCGGTATTCGTTTGCCGATGTATCTTAAATGTGTTTTCCAATTTATGGGATCTGTAACCTTGTTGCATTTATTTAGCTAAAATGTTTTTTATATGGGGCACCGACCTTAAACTGACCTTTTTGATAGGTCATGATGCTCAAAACAGTTACTTCAGAATGCACATTTCTTACCAAAGGAGCTTGTAGACCTAGACACTCTAAGCCGTCGAGGCATTAAGGTTTATCCTGATCTGTACGTCCGTATGTACGTCCATCCATTGGTTTCAGGATGATAACTTAAGTACCCTTCATCAGATATTAACTAAACTTGGTCATACGCTTGCTTCCCACAGTCGACAGAACCTTATATAGATTTTGAGGTAGCAAACACAAAGGTCAAGGTCACTGTGACTTAAATAGACTGAAATATGAGGAAAAGTTTGGTTGTCTGGTGCTAACTTGAACATCCTTTTCCTTTCATAAAGCAACCAAATAAGTCGCATGCTAACTAAATACATGAGACAAAACCCTATTGATTTCATGATTGGTAACCTCAAGGTCAAGGTCATACTGTCTAAAGTAAGTGAGAACCGAACCTTATTTTATAAAATATACCTTATTTTTTACCCTGATCTATACGTCCATCCTTTTGTTTTTATTGTTACCTTTTATCGCATAGGACAGAACGGTTGCTACACCATGCTAAAGGTATTTCACATTTTCAACAACCCAGTAGCGAATACTTCGGTGCTTGCCCGAGAACCGATTTTATTTGAAGACTTGCATTATCTAAATTTAAGAAAATTTTTGTTAAAACCTAAGGAGTATCTCCCTCTTGCATAGCTCTATCCCTAGCTGAATTCGGCTTTCCTTTTTAGATCATATTGGTAATTTGTCCTCTATCAGCCTTTACATATATTTCATTTTATGGATTTCCAAATATTTTTATTTAATCTGCACAGAAGAGACATAAGTTGTCGAAATGCGCATATGTAGAAACTAAATTCACAGTAACTTCGGTATTTTGTAATTCATATAATCCTAGAATTGATTTTTACTTGTGAACTCTGCATTAGATCAAAACCAAACCTGTTCCCATTCCTAATATCACATGAGACAGATTCTGTTTTATATTTTTGTATTTTTATATTCATTCAATATTTATATTGTATATAGCTATTTCCCTTGTTTTAAAGTTATGGCCCTTGTTATATAGTTATGTGCCTTGTTATATAGCTATGTCCCTTGTTATATGGTTATGGGCCTTGGTGATTTAGGGGGTTTGATTTCAAGAGGGAGGTGGCATCTCTGTCAAATTAACACATTGTTCCGTTTTCCTCATCATTTCATTGCCTATGATACGATCAATTAAAAACAGTAAAATTAGATATGGCAATTGATTTTATAGATAATGAAATATATAAAAAAAGAAACTTAAAAAGGCACAAACAGTTATGCTAATTGTTCAGCGGAACAACTGATAGGTCATTAGATTGTACCTTTAATTGCCGCTAGTTATATATGTGCACTCGGTATATATTTACATCCCTTATAGTTCAAGAAATTGCATTTCATTAAATATCATTTATAATTTACGAGATAACATATAGTTTTGGTACCCATAATCCAGTGAAACAATACCGATGGCTTTTAGTGCCGGGGAGAATTCTAAAATCATAAAGCCATAATCACAGCAATTCATATCCAACGCGAATTTACACAGTTTGACAAAGACAAAACAAAGAAACAAAAATGAACAGGAACGCCACACAACTAAAGCACTAGCAGTGTGAACCCCTACAAAAACTGAGGTATCACCAGGTGCTCTGGAAGGGTAAGTATGATCGGCTCCACGCGTTGCACCCGTCACACTGCCAGTTGAAAGTTCGGTATTGTCACAGTCAGTGTTAGTCAGTCCGGTAATAACTCTAGATCTACCCAAAGATATCTATTCTCATTTGTGAATTAGAAACATTGTAATGGTCTGTCAAATCACGGTGACGACCGTAAAACTTCTGTAGTGACAATTGCAACAGTGACTGAACATACCCTTGATGTATAAGTTTTTCAGACAATAATTTCTCTGTGTTGACAAAATCGCTGTACAAACTTCAGGCACGACAATAGTGAATGAGTTGTGAAATGTATACGCCATAGGCCGGAGATGTGGGAATATTACTGCTCAAACACGGGAAGTTCACTATTGGAAAGTCCAAATCATCACGCGTGTCGTAAAGGTTTGTTTTCAGACGTTCAGAGTTGTCAATGTAGAGATATAGGTCCAGGTATGAAGCTGATGATGGTGTATCAGTGGTCTCTTTAATTTCGATTTCATTTTGGTATATGAGGTGAAGTTTATCCTTAAATTGAGGATTGTTCAATGAAAGAACATCATCTGTATAATGGAAGCTGAAATTAAAGGGCTTCTCTAGCTTATTGTCTTTTTTCTTAACTAGCCCCTGTATGAACCTGGCTTCATACGAATAAAGAAACAAATCTGCTCAAAGTGGCACACATTTAGTCCCCAAAGGTATTCCTATTGTCTGCTGGAAAACTTGTCCTCCAAATTCTACAAATATGTTATCAATAAAAAATTCCAGCATTGCGACGACATCCTTCTCTGTATACTTAATGTGTGAATCAGTGTAATGTTTTGACAAAATAGGCTCTCTCTTTACCTATCACTAAATATGATGTCTTTTTTCATCCTTTTTAGTACTAAATATAGCTTACCGCGTGGAAGAGTAGTAGAAAAATCACTGTTGCAGTGGTTGAGTTCAGTTGAAGATAGATTTCTAATAAGTATTTCGAGTTGTCAAGAAGCGTTTATGCACCCACTGACATCTTGTCAAATCTATGGGTACATCTTAACACGAATAACGAAAAAATACCGGGACAACTCAAAACCCCAAAAATTTAAAAAATATATACAAACGGAGAAAATCTTGCATAGAGAAAGCAAATGAATACAATCTAACAAGAACGCCTCAAAACTAAAGCACCAGCAGTGTGAACCCCTATTAACACTCTGAACAAAGTTCGATTGTGATCTCAGAAATAATTTAAAAAAAGAAACATCCGGTTTAATACTTTAAGTTTTATCTTCAGAAGCGTTAAAGATTTTGGTAGAATTTCTACATCTTGGAACTGTGAAATAAGTTTTTGAATAATTATGCTAATCATGTTACCTCACCGAAGCAAACGTTATCGGTGATAAAAAAATATATAAAGGCCGTCTTATAGCAATTCATTAAAAGGTAGACTTAAATTTTAATCATTTGGTGCTTTAGGTTTGTGGCGTTCTTGTTCATTTTTGTTGATTTGTTTTGTCTTTGTCATACTGTCTTAATTCGTGTTGGATGTGAATTGCCGTGATTTTGGATTTATGATTTTAGAATTCCCCCTTTCCTCGTTTTTGTTTCGGTATTCGTTTGCCGATGTTTTAGAATGCTCCATTGATTTTATGGACCAGAGGAAATTAGGTTAACTACGAAAAATATTAATTTAGTAAACAAAATCCCTTTTATGCAAATTTGATGCATTATATGTGTTGTTCACAACTAGTGGTGTTGTATACGTAAGAAACTATGTAAAACTTGATGACCGTAGAACAATAAGACATTATACATGCATTCAATCTTGACAGATTTTTCGTTTTGATACCCTATCATACTTTTAAATCTTGGTATTTCATTTTTTGTTTAATTTCCAAATGTTTTCTTGTAATTGACTCAATTAATGTTCTGTAATTGGTTACATGTTATGATTTTTGTGGAACCCGGATAGACAACTATTACCAATAAATGTTATCCCACTGTACAGATTGAGTAAAAAACAAGAATGTAGCGTTGTTTATTTATGTATTTGTTATGACACGGTGAGTAAATGACAGTCGACTTTAGCTTTATACATTTCAGAGAATACTGAATACCAGAAGTAAAATTCAATAGACTATAATAACAACAGTTATGAAAAAAATCAAATTGAATAATATTTTAAAACTTCCCCATTGATGAAAAGTACAAGGAGTACAAGATTCACTTTAGATTTAAGTAGAATTAAAACCTTTTGCTTCATTTTATATTCATTCTCACTGCTTCTGGTGGTGGCGGACTATTCTTGGGGTATTCACCAGCATAGCAGCCAGTTCTTCATTGCTGCCCTAAAAAAGACTTTTATTTAGAAACAAGTAATATCTAGCTTTTAGAAAATGTTGATGCAGAGCCCTTTCCTAAGCTAAATTTGTCTTTCCATTTATATTCTATCGCTTATTTTGTTTTCTATCAGTTTTCATAAGGAATGGATTGTGGTTTGGGTGAATTCAGTCTTTGTATGCAAACACATTATCACTTGTTCTTCCTCTCTTCCGTCAATGAACTTGTCACACCTGTCACACAAAATTCTCAGAGACCGGGAGTCTAATTTTAACCAAACTTCACAGAAAGATGGAACCCCATTCCAAAATGTGCATTTAAGTGTTGGAATTTTCAAAATGGCCGCTTTTGTCACGGCACTCAAAAAAGGCGGGAAATGAAAAAAGCTCAAAATTACATAATATTTTACAGAAAGTTAGTGCAGGAAGTGTAGAACATATTTTGAGGTGAAAAAAATCAAAATGGCGGCTGTTACAATAGAAACTGGAAAAGGCATGAAAACTATAAGTGCTCCAAATTGCATGAATATTTTAAGGATTGATTGATTGTGTTGTATTAGTTTGTAGTTGAATATTTTGCCAGGATGTCAATTTAAGGGAGGTTTGGTCGACTTTTGTCTATTTGTCTATTATCTATTTTTCTTTTTGATCAATTTGACAAGTTCTTTGCTGTTAAAAAAACTTTTTGAAGTTGTTAATCCAAAGGATAATTACTTTATTCAAGGCTAATTGTTTAAATGTCTATACTTGACCTCACATTCATTGTCATACAATACTTTCTTTAGTTTTTTTTTCCGTATTCATTTATTGACTCTGGTAAATTAAAAACTAAAATTTATGATGAAAGTGATGATTTTGCTTTCAGTATTACTAATTTTCCTTTTCTTGACGGTGACGGTCCTTAAGCTCCATCCTACGGGATTCATATTTCTTAACTGGTTTGATTCGTAAGCATTTGTTTTACTCTCAAGGTCTTTAATGAGCGTAACCTTACAATTCAAAGGTTGCAGATTTCATAAATTGTTAAATACATTTAAAACGTTTCACAGAAGATTAAAACATTTGATATCAATATATGATGCCCATCGCAAACGGAATTTCTCATTTTATGGAAATTTTGTTCAAAAATGCCAGAAACTGATTAAAATTCCAAAAAACTGGGACGAAACTTACATCCTTTGCGTGATAGGGGATATCGACAGGATATTTCCACATGTGACCATTAAATTTGCTTTGAGATCCAATCATCTGAGAATTTAACATGCATACTGGCCTCTAACTGATACTGCCGATGTCTAATGAAATACATGACGATTCTTTACCAAGCCCTTCTGGAAGTTTCAAGTTTGATTTTTTCTTTCGTAGCGCGACAGTATTTTACCAGCAGACTAGGCCTATTGAGCTTAAGCCGCGAGCACTCCTTGACCCATCTTTAAAAATTACGTGATGCCCCTTTTCCTTTCCAAGATTGTGGTCATGGAGTTAGTAGTCTCCTTGTTTTGGGTTTTATTCTTATATTTATTATACTTTAGAGAAACGGGACAGGGAAAGGGGAGGTTTGGGTACCCATAAACATGTTTAACTCTACCGCTGGCTTTTAAGTTAAGCCACGAGAACTCCTTGACTCATCTTTAAAAATTACGTGTTGTCCCTTTTCCTTCCCAAGATTGTGGTCATGGAGTTAGCAGTCTTCCTGGTTTGGGTTTTATTCGTATATTTATTATACTATAGAGACACGGGACAGGGAAAGGGGAGGTTTGGGTACCCATAAACCGGTTTAACTCTACCGCTGGCATTTACTAGCACTGGTACCCAGTCAAGCTGTCCCGAGTTCCCATCGCTGTCTACGTTTGTCTTTTGTCTTTTATTTATTTTTTTTTGTGTGTGTGTGTGTGTGTGTGTGTGTAGTTCCTTGGTAAATTGTGGCATCTGCCTGTGCTTTACGTCCATTGTAGGTGTTTCCAGAGACTGTTAGACCTATAATTTTCACACTTTGTAGAATGGTAGCGACATACTTTTAAACATGCAATCATTAAAATGTTTTACATTTAGGGCTCAAAAAGAGTGGGGCGTTCTATCGGAAATCTAAGGGGAAAAAACTCTTTGAATATTGTTGATAGAGATTTGTAGCAATGGAAATCAAGAAATAACTACCGTTTACAGAGAAACCATTCCAAAAAGTTAAATTGTAAATTTTGTGATTGTGGTATTTTCTGTTGGTAATTATACTTTGATTACAGCAATGTTTATTATCTAAATGGTTAGGAAACTATAGCTTATAACTTTTAAAGGTGTATAAAATGGGCTTTAATGGATACTTGAGCCTTTGGATGCCAATGAATTAATGGATACTTGAGCCTTTGGATGCCAATGAATTTTGAGAAAAGGTATCTTTTCTGTTGCAATAACAACGGCAGTAGAATACCGAAGGAACAAGGGAAGCGAAGACTACAAAAATCGAAATCCGAAGACATGACAAAAACGGCAACAGAGAAAAACAAAGACAACACAAGGACGTGCGACAGCTACAAGCACGGAAATAAAAAGACGACATTAAAAACTAAGGCACTCATAGTGTGAACTCCCATGAAAACCGGGAGTGACATCAGGTGCTCCGGAAGGGTAAGCATGTCCTGCCCCGCTAGCGACACCCGTCACACTAAGTGTTTTGAAAGGTCTGTTTGGTAGCGGATTGGTTAATGTCATTTTCTAACCCTTAGACAAAACAAACCAATCAAATCCATGATACATGTTACTTCTCTAACCCTCAAACAGTATCATGGTGAAATTTTGAATAGCTTTTGAAAATTTCTACAGTATGAAAACAATCACAAGGACAAATCGGTAGCACGAACATCATTGACGAAGACAAAATTAAAATTTTACGGTATGATATACAAGACAACACGAAAAACTAAAGTACTGACAGTGTGAACTCCCTAAAAAACGGGAGTGACATCAGGTGCTCCGGATGGGTAAGCATGTCCTGCTCCGCTAGCGAAACCCGTCACACTATCAGTGAGTCAATCCAGGGTTGAATCAAAACCGGTTATGTCAAATTCGTGAAGACGTGAAATCTGGCTGAAAATGTCCGTTTTCATTTGGGACACAGACACGTCATATCTGTCAGTGATATCATGGTGACGGCCATAAAATTTCTGAAGGGATGAAAGCAACAAAGGCTGAACAAATCCCTGACTAAGCAACTTTTGGGACAATGCTTTTGCTCTATTAAAAAAATCGCTGTATAAACTACATGCGCGACAATAACGAATCAACTGTGAAATGTACACTCCATAGGCTGGAGAGGTAGGTATATTGCTGCTCAGAAAGGGAAAATTCACAATTGGGAAGTTAAAATCATCACGTTTGTCATATAGCTTAGATTTCAAACGTCCATCTTCATCAATGTATAGAAACAGATCTAAGTACGAAGCTGAAGTAGGTGTGACAGTAGTCTCTTTAATTTCAAGCTCATTGGGATAGATCTGGTGTAAATATTCCTTGAATTTTGGATTATTAAGAGAAAGTACATCGTCTATGTAGCGGAAGCTGAAATTAAAGGACTGGGCTAAATGTTTTTGTTTTTTCTGTGTTAGCCCTTGTAAAAACTTGGCCTCATACGAGAAAAGAAAGAGATCAGCTAAAAGCGGCGCGCAGTTAGTTCCCATGGGAATCCCGATTGTCTGTTGAAAAACGCGACCTCCAAATTCGACAAAAATATTATCTATTAAAAATTCCAACATCTTGATTACGTCATTCTCCGTGTACTTCTTGTTTGACTCAGTGTGGTTCTTTACAAAATATGTTTTGTCTTTCCCTACTACTAAGTAAGCGTATCTGCGTTCTCCGTTTTTGGTGCAGAAACATTGATGTATCAAATCAAAAATTATTGTCTTCAATTTATTGTGTGGCAGGGTAGTATAAAGAGTAGAAAAATCAAAAGTTTGTATGCTGTGGAAATGGGTAAGACTGCTTGAGGATAGCTGTTCAAGAAGATCTTTAGAATTTTTTAGAATCCACATTTGATTGACGCCGCTCGTAGACTTTATCACAGTAACTTTTCAGGCCAACTCTGACTGCGGTCAATAAAGTAGTAAGGAGCTTAGAAAGTGGCTTGGTGGTACATCTGGAACACCCCGCAATAAATCTATGTTATATGGGTTCTTGTGAAGTTTAGGGACCCAGTAGATGTAGGGGAGCTGATTGTTTTCATCACCCGGTTTGATGCCAAAGGATGTTAAAACTGAGTTGTGATTTTCAATAATCTCCTCCCTTGATAGTGTAGTGGGAGTATAAGTTGGGTCTCCTGATGAACTATCAATGCCCATCTCTTTAACCAAACAGTCAAGATAGTGCTTCTTACACACGAACAGTATGTTGTTAGAAGCTTTGTCTGCAGGGACAATGACGTAATTTTCTTGGAGGTTGTCCATCGTTTTTCTAACGAGAGGATCTTCAAATATACTAGGATTTCTGGATTTCATTGATGTTTTCAAACGCCGGATACGATTCACAATTAACGACTTAATGGACCTGATCCAGTCGGACAGCGTCTCGACATCTTCTTTCTCTTTCTTTGCCCACTTCCTCGCATAGTCCTCAACTGCATCCATCAAAAGTTTGAAGTTGTACTTCCAGTTTATATGCTGGGGTTCACGGAATTAGGGACCCCTTGAAAAAACCTCTCGAAGTTTGATATTGTCTATAATATCTATTTCACCGGTTATCAAGTGTCCAGCCGGACTGTAATTGAATGGGGAAGTGGAGCAAGAACAATCAGGTGGTTTGGCTTTGAAGTCGTCAATTTTGAAATCACTCAATACCCGTTTGTAATTGAAAATGGAAGTTGCAATGGGTTTAGTGTAGGAGTACGAAATAAGTGGATCAGATTGATCTTTGAAGTAAGGTGGAATGTTTGATGTGACTGTTTTGCTACGT
The DNA here is from genome assembly GCA_002080025.1 of Modiolus philippinarum. Lineage (NCBI taxonomy): Eukaryota > Metazoa > Mollusca > Bivalvia > Mytilida > Modiolidae > Modiolus > Modiolus philippinarum. The sequence goes on along the minus strand of MJUU01042251.1, from coordinate 79,364 downwards.
AGAATGTTGGCGAGATTTATGGCGTCCAAGCCCTTATTGGCGAATTGAATTTTGAGAAATGTCCGGTTATCAGGTTCGTTGGCTGATTCGCGGACAGGTTTGAATAGTCTATGGTTTGCTATATCCAAAACAATTGCTGTTAATTTATATTAATGCTAGTCAGTCACTGTTGATGCTAAACATGTTTTATAGAAAGAATGGAGCTTTGAAAGGGACAAAGAATACAATTTGGTACGAATGTGATCAATACCTAGTGGAATAGTCATAAATGGAAGAAGACCATTTATTGAAATGTCGTGCAGACGCGGGGCAGTGTAATGCCTGTGTCCATGGCTACGCGGTCTGCGTTGGCTTCCATTCAATATATTCATCACATTCACCGAACTACATCCCGGACTTGATAGATTTCCTACACTTTTGATGTTATCATTACAACCATAGGGTATTGCTGTACCCAACTCTTTAATCCAGTTTTCCTCTCTTTGTAGACGGTAAGGTGTACTTAGAGTAGGGTTATTTGTCTTATGGTATATTTTTTCAATAATCCTGACCTTCATGTTGACAATTGAATGGTCAGGTTGGTTGAAATGTGCGTAAACATGTCGGGTCTTATTGTCCTTGACTTCGTATCTATGTCCGCACATACGTTTGTTCAACCTGTCTTTTGTTTCCCCTACATAAATCAATCCACAAAGAGAGCACTCTAAGCCATAAATAAGATTTCTCGAGGAGCAATTCAGATTGTCGTAAGTTCTAGTTGAATATGACTTGTTGGTAAGGTTGCTTGTAAAATTTGAGTCAGTAATAAGAATGTTGCATGTTTGCAATTTTTTACGCGGCATAATGAAATTGTGCCTTGCGATTGCTGATTAGGTAAATTTAAAATATCATTTGATATAATAGAACAAGGTTTGATGTTTGGGGTAGAATCAAATGAGTTATTAGAAGAAAACGTGTGATCTGAAAATTGCTCCTGAGAATCAGTCGAAGTTGATAATGTACGACTCGGGACAGCTAGTTGTCCCGATGAACCCGTGTCCAAAGCTTCATCGGTAAGGGACCTTTTTAATCCGGGAGACGTCCCAGCCGGTATGCGTTCCTTTTGATTCTTCATTCTCATGGCTAAAATACACTGAAGCTACTGAGCGGATGATATCCTCGGGGACGAACCGTCCACCAGCAGAGATACCGACCCAGTGGTATGAAACAACGGCAGCAGAATACCGAAGAAACAAGGGAAGCGAAGACTACAAAAATCGAAATCCGAAGACATGGCAAAAACGGCAACAGAGAAAAACAAAGACAAAACAAGGACGTGAGACAGCTACAAGCACGGAAATAAAAAGACGACATTAAAAACTAAGGCACTCATAGTGTGAACTCCCATGAAAACCGGGAGTGACATCAGGTGCTCCGGAAGGGTAAGCATGTCCTGCCCCGCTAGCGACACCCGTCACACTAAGTGTTTTGAAAGGTCTGTTTGGTAGCGGATTGGTTAATGTCATTTTCTAACCCTTAGACAAAAAAACCAATGAAATCCATGATACCTGTTACTTCTCTAACCCTCAAACAGCATCATGGTGAAATTTTGAATAGCTTTTGAAAATTTCTACAGTATGAAAACAATCACAAGGACAAATCGGTAGCACGAACATCATTGACGAAGACAAAACTAAAATTTTACGGTATGATATACAAGACAACACGAAAAACTAAAGTACTGACAGTGTGAACTCCCTAAAAACCGGGAGTGACATCAGGTGCTCCGGATATTATCATTTCAATAACATAAACCATGCTCAATTGTTTTCAAAGGAAATGTCACAATGCCAAGCACTCTCGTCCACAAGCTCGTTTTGGAGACCTTTGTGTTTTTCTCTGTTAACGGATCCATCACTTCTTATTCTTCAATCTTTGCTTCTGACGATAGTAGTGAACTTGCCGGAGGCAGGGTGTTTTAGACATATAGCTTTTTCAACTTTGTAGAAATAAGCCTCATATGTTCAGTTGTGTAATCATCATAACCAGTTTAATAAAATCTTTATGACGATTATAATTTTATATTAAAACAAAATTACACTTCAAATGTTGTAACTTTTCAAATGGTCGGTTCTTCGGGATGAACGTACTATTGATACAACTGGCGACTAACATACATGTACTAGCAGCAGAGCTGTCGACCTAGCTATTTCTATTTGATGGATAGTAGGCTGGTTTCCTTTTAGTAGACAATCTAATGGACAATAGGCCGATTTCCAGTTTGATAGACAGTAGAGTAGACTGAATTCTATTCGACCAACAGTAGGCCGATTTCAATTTAATAATCAGTAGGCGGATTTCCATTTGATACACTTTCAGGTTTCTTTTGGAAGATTGTGATGGACATTCAAGACTATTTCTACAGTAAACTTATATTCTTCTTCCTTCCTTTATAATCTCTCCTTCTTTCATAGATCACGGTATAAGAATTGTACCAGTTTTAAGTTACACTATAAACTAAAAAAATAGATAAAAATTCTTTATTACTAAATAGAGATATTTCGATGGGGGAAAATGGGAGAGAAAGACAAAATATGTACACACAAAATACATCGGCAAACGAATACCGAAGCAAGAACGAGGAAAGGGGAAATTCTAAAATCATAAATCCAAAATCACGGCAATTCACAGCAACACGAATTGAGACAGTATGACAAAGACAAAACAAATAAACAAAAAAGTACAAGAACGTCACAAAACTAAAACACTAGCAGTGTGAACCCCTATAAAAACTGAGGTATCATCAGGTGCTCCGGAAGTGTAAGCATGATCTGATCCACGCGTGGCACCCATCACACTGCCAGTGAAAAGTCCGGTTTTGTCACAGTCGGTGTTAGTCAGTTCGGTAACACACTCTGGATCTACCCAAAGATAACTGTTCTCATTTGTGAAACCGAAACATTGTAATGGTCTGTCAAATCGTGGTGACGACCGTAAAACCTCTGTAGTGACAATTGCAACAGTGACTGAACATACCCTTGATGTATAAGTTTTTGAGACAGTAATTTCGGTCTGTTGATAAAATCGCTGTACAAACTTCAGGCACGGCAATAGCGAATGAGCTGTGAAATGTACACGCCATATGCCGGAGAAGTGGGAATATTACTGCTCAAAAAATGGGAAGTTTACTATTGGAAAGTCGAAATCATCACGCTTGTCGTAAAGTTTTGTTTTCAGACGTCCAGAGTTGTCAATGTAGAGGTATAGGTCCAGGTATGATGCTGATGATGGTGTACCAGTGGTCTCTTTAATTTCTAGTGCATTTGGGTATATAAGATGAAGGTTATCCTTGAATTGAGATTGTTCAATGAAAGAACATCATCTTTATAACGGAAACTGAAATTAAAGGATTTGGCTAGCTTATTGTCTTTTTTTCTGAACTATCCCTTGTATGAACCTGACTTCATACGAATAAAGAAACGAATCTGCTAAAAGTGGCGCACAATTAGTCCGCAAAGGTATTCCTATTGTCTGCTGGAAATCTTGTCCTCCAAATTCTACAAATATGTTATCAATCAAGAATTCCAGCATTGCAATGACATCCTCCTCTGCATACTTAGTACAAAACTTAGTACATGTATACTTTAATTCTTATACGAGTCTTTTTGTGTATTTATTTCTTAGCCATTCACCACACATAGGGGGAGGGTATGGATCCAAAAAAACAAGTTTAACCCCACCGCAATTTATGCGCCTGTCCCAAGTCAGGAATATGTTGGCCATTGGCTTGTAATGTCTTCTTATAAAATTTTAGTTTCTTGATATTTTGGTTATTGGATGTGGTTTGTTTCCATTGATTTATTCACTTTTTAACCTTTTTAGGGGCCATTTAGGACTTGCTATATTGCTGTGTTGATGACCGTACGGTGACCCCTAGATACTTTGATTTGGGTCGTTTTAACCTGGATATGGGATGTTGTCTCCTTGACATTTATCCCATTTCCTTTCTTTTTCATACGAATCAGCAATTTCAGTGTAAATTAATTGAAATGACAAAATATTAATGTAATTTATTAAAGAACATTTTAAACGTTATGCTAGGTCGTGTTTTATGTTATTGTCAAGGTTATGTTTTATATTAATTCGAGTAAAGAACAAAATGTGTAGTCTTATTTTAGGTGACATAAATTCAAAACATGGTGGATAAATTTTCTTTACTTTTTATTTCCATATTTATTTTGAATGGGTGCAGTTTGAACGCAAGTCTCCGACAAACAAAAGGTACGTGGTAAACTATTTTTTTTTTCTTTTTTGTATCAATTTATGCAAAAACACATAAAAAACATTAAAAAAACATGATGACTTCAAGATGAACAGCTAATTACCATATCATATCATTGCCATGTTAGATCCACCCCCAATTAATCTGAGTTCTTGGCGAACGGTTTAGGAAAGACGAGTTCGCGTAAAATTGGTTTAGTCCAGTTGAATAATGTTAAAGACGGTTGAAAAAATGTAAACAAATTTCTTATTTTAAGTAAAATTGGATAATGTTTTGTCCCGGTTCAGGATAATATATAGGTACAGTTTTTGATATTTCAACATTTACCTGCACCTAAGCATTACCCAGCTTAATATGGATGCGATCTTACACTTTCATAGAACTAACAGAGCGACATTTAATGATGGTTATTATCCTATTACTAGTATCTACATTGAAGTATTCCTGCCTTAAGATAATCCGTGGTCTCCGTTTGGGGGGGGGGTATAGCAATGGAATTTACAATTTACATCTCATCACTGACATTTTGCCGGCTCTTATTTGTTACTCAATTTATGGACATGTATTTCCTCAACTTTCGAGTGTAAGTGAGCACCGAACTCGGTCATTCCAAAAGGGGACAATCCAAAGACAATGGCAACATTGGAAGACCAAGAACCAAACATATGACACAAGTACAGAATATAAACATAAATTCACAGGCTAAACTTTGATATAACCGTAAAACCCCAATTATTGTTTCCTGAAGTCAGTGTCTAGTATACAGAAAGGCCGGGGAAAAAGTTCCATAACAAGGAACCTTCGAGGAAAAATAGAAAGAAAAAAGGTCACAACATATATATTTCTGAAGAACTCGTAAGCTGCAATACTCGAATAGTTTAATTGCAGAACATTTGACGCAAAAATAAAAAAAAATAATCCAGAATAAAGGAGATATTGTGTTAATGTCAAAAATGATTTATTGATTGGTCTTGAAGCTACTTTCAACAATTGTCAGCTATGTTGTGGTGTATGGCGACTGATTTTGATCAACGACAAGAAAGGTAAGGACAAATCACCACAAAGTCTCCAACCGAAATATATGATGCTTACTGCAACAAATTACAGTGCTTGTACAGTAGAACAATCAATTATTACTGCAACAAATTACAGTGCTTGTACAGTAAAACAATCAATTACAGCATAATACCATACACCATACACCATACACCATGATGCACCATGACACCCAGCACCATACACTATACATTACACGATACATCTTACACCTTACAGCTTACACCATGATGCACCATGACACCGTGCACCATACACTATACATCATTACACCATACACATTACACCTTACAGCATACACCATGATGCACCATGACACCGTGCACCATACACTATACATCATTACACCATTCACCTTACACCTTAGAGCATACACCATACACCATTCACCATACACCATATACCATACACCATTACAATAAACATCATTACACCATATACCTTACACCTTTACACCATTTACCCTACACCATTACATTACAAATTATTACACCATACACCATGCACCATAACACCATATACCATACACAATTACACTATACACCATACACCTTACACCCTACACCATAACACCATATACCACACACCATTACAATATACATCATTACACCATACACATTACATCATACACCATGCAACATATACCATATACCATACACCATTACAATGTACATAATGTACATCATTACACCATACACCATGCACCATAACACCATATACCATATACCATAAAAGAACTATAGTGAGCGCGCCCACATACCCCACGCCCCCAACTTTTTTGAGGCCCACTCCCAAAGAAGTGGTCCATTGATGAATAACCCCGAAAATCAATTCCATGCAAGTGTATGTTCTATTTAACAATGAGGGGAATCGGATAACAAATGAAGGCTCCATACATGCAACAAGCATGATTTCCTTCTGAAAAAAATGGTTTCCAAATAAATAACCTGTCTTATTAAACAATGCTGGAAAGTTTGAAGAGAATCTGGTAAAAAATAGCTGAAAATAGTCTAAGTCCAATAATTCCCATCAAATAATTCCTTCAATAAGAAAGTATAGTATGCACATCTACACATCATGACCAAGAATGCTAACAAATATGAAAGCAATCCATTAAGCGGTTTCAGAAGAGTTGCAGTGACAAGATGATACTTTGGTATTTTAACTGAAAATAGTCTAAGTCCCATAACTCCCACAATTATCCAATCAATATGGTGGTATAGTATGCACATCTACACATCATGACCAACAATCCTATTAAATATGAAATCAATCCGTCAAGCGGTCACAGAGGGGTTGCATTGACAAGAACAGGACACCATGCACCATAACACCATATACCTTACACCATTACACTATACACCATTACACCTTACACCATAAACCATGCACCATAACACCATACACCATTACACTAAACACCATTACACCATTACACCATACGCCTTACACCATACACCATGCACCATAACACCATATACAATACACCATTACACTATGCATCATTACACCATACACCTTACAACATACAACATACACCTTACACCATATACGTTACAATTTGTGATGCTGTATTTATTTATTTGCGATTCAAATTCATTTTGCTTGACAAGGAACATTTTCGGCGAAAGCATGTTACTATTATTACTAGTTATTACTAGTTACTAGTATTTAAGACCTGTTTTTTCTAATTCTCAAACATTAACCTTGTTAAAGAACGGTTTTTGTTTAAGTGTTTTATCATTTTTATTTTCCAACTATTTGGTTAATTGGTTAATGAAACATTTAACCGTTGTTCAGACCATGTTTCAAAATGTGGTGTGTATATATATTTATATCTGAAACTTGAAACATGTTTTTTATTAACTTAAAACATGTTTCAGGTTCTGTTTGACAAAAAAAAACAGGCCGTTTATAATTGTGTTAAAAATATAGAAAATACTAAGGTTTATTGTATTTTATTTCTGGAACCAGCGACATATAATTATGATATACCTTTCAATAAAAGTAAGACCTTCTCAGACAGAAGTTTTAGTTTCATAGGTCCAAAACTTTGGAATGATCTACCAGTAAGAGTAAAAAGTAGTAAGTCTTTGGATATTTTTAAAAATCAGTTAAAATCATATTATTTTGAAGACTATTTTTCACTATTTTGATTTGGAAACATGTACATATAT
>MJUU01042251.1:45092-66205 GCA_002080025.1 Modiolus philippinarum | reverse complement strand
TCGATAGAATGAAAGTTTAGATCTATATCTGTCGCTGTGTTGAGTGCATGACTGGGTTACCTCTTATAACGTCCACATCAGATGTTCAAAGTCGGGCCTGGATATGTTCCTAAGCACCCGGTGACGTCTTTGAATGACTGCCGCAAGTTTTTAAAGGCAATACTTTTAAAATCTCTTGATAGAATGAATGTTCAGGCCTATATTTGTCACCGTGTTGAGTGCTTGCATGACGAGTTACCTCTTATAACGTCCACATCAGATGTGCAAAGTCGGCCATAGCTGTGTTCCTGAGCACCCCGGCGATCATCTTTGAATGACTATCGCAAGTTTTCTGAGGCTACACTCTTGCAAAATATAAAATTCCTAGGATTATTATGGTCATATTTAGATTCAGTCATTAACCCCGCATCGATGACAAAATGGATACATGAATGTAGCGTTGTTCAACATTTAACAAGTAAATTCCGCTCAAACCGGTGCTAGGGACCGTCTTGAACTTACTATAAGGTAGGAGTGTCTGCTCTGTGTTGAACGCCTCGTAGTGACTTCAAGATAGAAAACAACAATGAAAGCGTACATTGTTCCATTTGCTTAATCTTACCATGTATTAATAGGGATTTTGTCCCATGTACATTTACTCTACATCCCTTAACTTGTTCATTAAGGTAAATTCAAAGAGTAATAGAATGATGAAAACTGTGTATACTATTTGTTGCAATTGTTCGCTAGCGCTTTAATTGTTCGCTGATACGGCGCGGTTCATTATATATTTTTTTCGGTTATTAGTCAAACCCTATAAAAGATCGCTAGCTTGAGTCAAACTTATTAAACACTTTGTTTTTCATTACGTTGTCCAATGAAATCGAGCGCTGCAATAACGATTTAAATTATTCAAATATCACTTTTATTGCTCAATTTTTTACATTTCGACAAACAGTCTTGCATTTATTGTGTTCTTGCCTTTAAGTCTGAGAAACCAAAAGTAACATACAAGAATTTAAAAAAAGAAATGTTAACGATTTTTCAATTAAAAATGAACGTCAATGATATGCATTTTTAACCTGGCCAGCTCGCTTAAAATATTGAAAGAATTGTGAAATACACGGAAACAGTGTCCTTAGAAATATACAGAAACTTTGCAAATTGTACAATAGCGATGTTTGACACGAACTGTCGTAGTTGGTTTGTAGTGTTTGCATGTGCTTTTCCTCTTGAGACCGGCGCATAAGCCTGCATCTGTTATCATGGATCTTCAGGCAACATGGTCTAAAGCGACTTTCTCCCTTTCCCATGTTCTTGATGTTCTTCTCCAGTTTCTCTTTGTCGTCCTCTGCTTCGTAGCCCTTATGGTGTCCTTGTAGCATGTATTTAGAATTATTCAAATTCATATAAGATTTATAACGAATAAGACACTTTACACGGACTAGAGTCATGGTAAAAAAGGGCATCAATTCTGGAAGCAGTTTTGCCAGAACCATAAATGCGACTGGTTTTCTGGAGTTGACAGTAAAGAAGTGTTATTTGTGGCCGACGTCTGTTATTGGATTAAGAATTTTATTCTTAAGATTTCTTGTCAAGGAAAGACTTTTAGATTTTAAGTGAATTATTCAGGGTTATCGGAAAGCGCCCTAGTAGTTAAATACTACCGTTCTATTCCAGACCTTTATCTGTGAGAACCGAACCGTCAATCTGAAACGAATAATCCAATGACAACAAAAAGTCTGCCTTCGCAATTCGAAGTCTAAGAAACTGAAGTTTGTAGGTATTGCCTGTGATTGTATTGAAATTTTTGTGTTCAAAAAGGATTTTTTAATTAGTGATAATTTGTCATTTACGATCAAATAAAAATAGTTAGTGAACGTTTTACCACTGAAATTTCAATTTAGTAAACGCAATATTGAAAATGCCATAATGACCTGCCTATGATTCCCAAATGTTGACATTTGACAAAATATAACAGTAAACACACACACACACACACACACACACACACACACACACACATATATATATATATATATATTACTGCCGAAAATTACAGCCACAATCCGCATAATGGAGAATGCACTAGAAAAAAACACAATTGAAAAACAAAAGACACATGTAAATAACGATAGGAACTCGGGAAACCCGGACTTGGTACCGACACTAACAAAAACTAACGGTAGAGTAAACCGGTTTATGGGTAACCAAACTTCCCATTTTCCTATAGTATAATAAACATACGAATAAAATTCAATAAAGATAGACTACTAGCTCTGATATCACTATCTGGAATAAGGAAAAGAATGGATCAAAACATAATTTAGAAAGTTGGGTCTTTGAAAGAATCAGGATATATCTAAATTTGAATCATTCTTAGATTCAGAGACATTTAAATATGTGTTTTATATGTCTCTGTTAGATTCAATAAACATCTATTATCAAATTTTCTGGAATCAAGTTGTTAATTTATAATATATTTGAAAACTCTAAGGTTTAATAGGTCGGGAAATTTACTACAATGTTAGCAATAACATTGAAGTCGTCAAACTTTTTCAGTTTGTATGCTTATGGAGTCGAAAATTATTTTTTTATTTTCAACAATTATCCATAAAGACAAATATATTCGGAAGTTTCGTCTGGCAACAAATATGTTGAATTCTTTCAACATTCCACTCAAATATTACTGCTCAAAGTTCCTGAAACACTCTTACATTTAATAAATGAGTTGGACAGAAACGATTGATGTTCAGGGTGTAAACAAATTCATGTTTTCCTATTTTATACGATATTTCAAATGAGATGGCGTCCAATATGTCAACTTCAATGAAGGTCTTGTGGTTCTAAAGCCTCTGTGTCTTTGAAAAGATTAATATTTCTGATTTGATATTAAATAGCAAGAATCTTCCAAAATGAAGAGTGCACTACTCTTAGTGAATTTGACAACTGAGGAGATCCAATATTTTAATTGAAAACAGGCCCTTTTAAATTTGAAAATACGTCCTTAGATACTATTCTGCTTGTCTATTTTGCTTTGTTTTGTTTTGTTTTTGTTTTTGTTTTTGTTTTTTTTTGTTTTTTTTTTTGTTTTTGTTTGTTTGTTTGTTGTTGTTGTTGTTTTTTTTATATAAAAATGAGCCTGTCTTTTATTTCATTTCTTTCTTTTAACCTTCTTGTTCCCAGAAGATTTACTTAAAAATACTTCTGTGAAAATAAAAGTTATAAAAATTGTAAATACTCCGCGTTTATTAATGATTGCTCAATCTTTTCGCACATGTAACTACACATTGTCTCGAGTCAATAATGCATCAAACGCAACTAAAGACAGAGAAAGGGTCAAAATCATTATCGATGGAGAAAATGAGTGCACAGGACATGAAAGGATCAAGAATGTTGACAAAATTCAAGTATTCCTATCAGTCAGTGTCACTGACTGAGTAAAATTTCGGAGCTGATGACTAGAAAAACCACTACAGAAATGCTTAAAAAGGAGGAGATTTCAATGCTTCACTGAATTTTTTTCGACCCAACAAGTACAATATAACTAGCAATAAAGATCTAAAAACTCAATCTCGCAGTGATAACTACAGTTTAGATTTCTGTATCTAGACAATATTGACATCAACAATAATGTCAATAATTTATCATTGGTGGTTACTGAGGTGGAATATTCAAGTATCTTTGAAATTTATTTTTGTTTTATTTAGTTTGTAGTGTAAATAATCACATTGTGTAGTTTCCTTATAATTTGTTACATAATGGAGAATGGAGTCGCTTATTGCCATTATATCATATTTAAAGAACACACAATAAATAACATATTATACTTCCTGTAAAATTTCTAGACTTAAACTTCGGGGGTTTTTATAATTTAGTTTAAAAGTGATCAAAAGTACCCCATGACACCGAGTTATATTTTCCCATTTCAGTTGTAAGGACTGGTGTCATTTGCTTAATATTATATAAAATTCATGTGTTATTTTAGCTTAAAATTAAATGTATTTAATGTTTAATATGTTGCCTACTTTTTAACTGATTTTCCACAAGATACAGAATTGGTTCTTCTCTGTGACAGTAAAATCTTACACAATATCGAATAGATAGATGCAATTAGTTCGTATTATTTGACATGTGCTTTTTCGTAGGAACTATAAACCAATGGACTTTGCGTGTAAGGCACGGACCAAAAAAATTTTCTGACCAGCATCTTGGTTGAAAAAAATAATCTGGCCCGGATCCTGTCCATTAGAAAAAAAAGCCCGGCTCAACAAAATTTCCTAGCATAGTGTATATGGAAAAAAAATAATCTGGCCCGCGTAGCGGGCGAAAAAATTTCCCGGCTCGGGTAAAAATACCAGGCCCCCCTGAAAATCAAATGGTCCATGCCTAAACAGACAAAGAATCATTTTATGACGTCTATATATTTTATTACAATGACAAACGTACGAGTGTATATTTTTTGTATTCTGATGTGTTAAAATGTACGAAAGCCGATTAGGCTAACAAAGAAATAAAAAATCTTATCGCATAATAACGAGATAATTATCTCGTAATAACGAGTTAGTTATCTCGTAATAACGAGATAGTTTCCCGATATAACCCGATAATTTCTCGTTATAACGCAATAATTGTCTCGTTATTACGAGATCGTTTTCACGTTATAACGCGATAATCATCTCGTTATAACGCGATAAGGGTGTCTTATGTCGTAATAACGAGAAAATTGTCATTTATCTCGTTAAAATGCGATAATTTTCTCGTTATAACGCGATAGTTATCTCGTTATAACGCGATTGTTATCTCGTTTTAACGCGATAAATACAATTATCTCATTATAACGCGATAGTTATCTCGTTATGACGCGATAAATACAATTATCTCGTTATAACGCGATAGTTATCGCGTTATAACGTGATACTTGAGATAATTTACATATATCTATAGAAGAATTCTTGTATCTTTAGAAATGGATAAAAGCAAAAACCTCATCAAACATTATTTTCAAATTGGCTTTAGAAACAAAGAAATACTTCCTGTATTGACACATTTACACGGAATAATTATAAGCATTTCCACTCTGAAAAGAAGTTATAATTAAAGGTATATTGACCAATATTAAAACAATAACTCGCCTTAAATTAGGCGGCTAGTCACATACAAAGGCACTTCAAAGATAAAATTCATTTGCTTAAGAAATAACAGGCACTATATAATGCTGCAAAAAATTAAGCGGTAAAAAAGAAGACGTCTTAAAAAATAAGTCAAATAACGCGTAGTTATTGCAAAAATAAGAAAAGGTTTGCTTTTATTATAACACTTTGTTGCTATATAAAGCAACAACAGTGCCTTAATAACAGGTTTATTGTCTTATTAAGACGCATTATTAAAGAAACGCAAGGCGTATATACGCTTCCGTACTTCTATATATATATGTAAATTATCTCGTTATAACAAGATAGGTATTGCGTTATAACGCGATAACTATCGCGTTATTAAGAGAAAATTATCGTGTTATAACGAGATTATTATTGCGTTATAACGAGATAGCTATCAGGTTATAACGAGATAACTATCGCGTTATTAGAGATAATTATCGCGTTATAAGGAGATAATTATCGCGTTATAACGAGATGATTATCACGTTATAACGAGATAAATGACAATTTTCTCGTTATTACGACATACGACACCCTTATCGCGTTATAACGAGATAATAAGAAAAAGAAAGAGAGACACAACATAAGTACGGCACAGAAAAAGAAAATTAAGACACACACACACAAAGATGAATAACACGGACCCAATAAAAAACCATGGGTTGGATAAGGTGCATCGGTAGAGTAAGCATCTCCTGCTTCTTATAAGACACCCGCCATGTTGAACATGTCAAATCCAGTAGAGGAAACAACAAATAAGCTTTTAAAGGGAAAGATATGTTGTAATCTGGGAAACAGATAATGGTATCCCATAGCGGTCAACAAGATGGTGATGTCGACCGTAAAACTTCTGGAGTGATGACTTCAAGGTTTGCTTAACATACCCTTGTTTAAGTAGCATATTTGTGAGCACCCGGGCTCTATCAAGGAAGTCACTGTATCGACCACAGGCTCTTGTATAGCGAATGAGATGTAAACTCCGTATGCCGGCCCTGTTGGGATATTGCTACAAACAAAAGGGAAGTTGACTATTTGGAAAAGTGAAGTCATCGAGTTTGTCGTACAGCTTACTTTGAAGTCTACCTCTGCTGTTAATTTCGAGATGAAAGTCAATGAATGAGACCGATGTGGAAGTGTCTGTAGTGTCTTTAATTTCGAGCTCTTTTGGATATATCAGATGAAGAAAATAAAAAAAGTGAGGGTTGCTTAATGACAAAATATCAATATAACGGAAGCTAAATTTAAAGGACTGGGCCAGTTTTTTATCCTTATTTTGAAGAAGCCCTTTGATGAATTCAGCCGCATAAGAGTGGAGAAACAGATCGACTAGGAGAAGTGCACAGTTTGTGCCTATAGGAATTCCTATAATCTGTTGAAAAACAAGTCCTCCAAACTGGACGAAGTTTTTTCAAAATGATTTTTTTATCTATATTTTCAGATAAGTTACATGAACATAGATGAAACAGAGTTGTACCAGGAGATACTTCTTCAAGTGTATGCGTTTTCGTTTACAGCGGAACATGAATCGGGTATGTAGTCAAGAATTTCATGGTAGTATGACAATGCTGAATTAAAAAAGCATTGTTGCAACGTGAGATCTACCTTGTTACTTATTCAAGACTTTTCTGTGCAGAACATATAGCAAAAGGCAATACCTTATTTTGGGGGATAAGAACCTGTAAAAATGCAAATTATCTTTCATTAAGCAAAAAAAGGCAAAAACAAACGCTTAAAACCACTCATTTACTTTACATAAAATACAGTGTGTTTTGTAAAATATAAACCCAAATTAACCGGTGCACATTGGCTGGTTGGGTCCATCAGGTTTTATATGGCTTTGATTCAGTTTACTGATGCCTACCTAATCAATGGTTTGGATTTTCAAGCTCTACTTATATATTTTTCAGGTACCCCTGGTCACGACATGGATTTGTCAAAATGGTAAGTTAATAAATATTCTTCGAGTTGTCCAAAAATCTTTAGAAATCATCAAGTTTTAAAATCTCGATTATGAGATCAATGTCTTATCGTGTTTTCAAACATTGTAACGATTTAAAGTTTAAAATATATCAAAGTTCAGAGCTCAACACAAATTTTGTTTCTTCGAATACACTTTCAAAAAATCTTATTAGGATTTCCTGGTTCTTATATAATAAATTCGATTTATATGTATAACTTACAGGTTTTCTTTTGAAATAACTCCATATGGGGAAATATTAAAAGTATACCACCCAAAGGAAGATGATGAAGTGTTGGCGACAAAGAAAGGATTTGCTGCGTTACTAGCATCCAAACTTCACGGCAAACAACAAGTATGTCATTATTTTTGATTATACGACCTCAATGTATCGAATTTTAGCCAATATACATATAATCCGAACATTCATATACTGAAAGGGTCGGATAAAATTTACAATTTGATTAAATTAAAAATGAATAAACAATCGGTTATTTGAACTTTGATTTTTATCTTGCTTGTTCTAAAACAGTGACATTTTGTATTTTATAATTCCTGTGTTAGGCTGTACAGTAAATCTGTGATCCAAAGTCCAGGGAACATTTTCACAAAACGTCTTACGACAAAAAGCAGTCTATATGGATTGTCAATGACTTACGACTACCCTTTATTGTAAAAGTTCTTGTAAAAATGGCTGCAGGTCTTATATTTCAGTGCTGACATTTAGTAAAACAATATGAAAAACGATTTTTTTTCCAAACGTGCAATTTTATCGTTCATCCTTGATGAATTCTAAATCACAATCCATAGACTTTCGATTTCTATCGCTTAGCCTAGTTAACCATTTAATTTTTGCCATACCGAGGAAACAAATCGTAGAAATGACCGTTGAAAACGTTCATAAAATGAAATTATGTCAAATAGAATAATAATTCAAAATAAAATTCTTATTCTTTTATTTAATGAATAAAATACAGAAAGAATACTTCAAATTTGGACACCAATTATACGATAAAAAAGGTTTTTTTGTCGTACTTAATTGTGTATCAGATGTACATACTCAATACAAATACTTTTCCAGTTAATTTTATGCTTGTTTACGATCCCGCATGGATGTAGCTTTGTTCACCTAACAAATATTTGAAGTCCGATCAAACAGGTGCTATGGGTCGTCTTGAACTTAGTATGAGGTATCAGCAAAGCGACTTCAAGATGAAGAACAACAACAATAAAAGCGTTGTTCCATTGCTTGGTTTAATCATGTATTTATAGAGACCTTATCTCATGTACATTTACCCTATATCCTTTCATTGTTTATACAAATCTTTCACTTAATATGTATTTATCTCAAATACTTTAATTGATATATTTATTCTGCATTTGCAAAAACTGGTATAATATTTTCTATGATTTTAAAATTTTCCTGACAAGCGGTCTTTCACAGAATGTAATGATTAAATTTTGTATTGCGCAAAAAGGGAACTTAGAATTTGACAAATTTTGTGAGTGTTTGGTCTTGTTTACTGACAATTTACCCCCATGCACTCTTTATCTTGAAATGATTTAAATATTTAGAGATATATATAAAATTTTAGTTCAATATAGATATTGAATTCCTTATCGTGCGTGCGTATCCAGGCTAATAGAAGCATTTAGTATCGTACATTTGGACCCATTAGTTTAGGTGAAAAAGTAAAATTTTAAAACGTCCTGAAATACAAAACAATTTGATAAAAGATAAAGTATACAAATATGTACGCTTAACTTCAATAATGGGGATCTTGTTTGTAACCTTGTGTTTAACAAATTCAAAAATATAATATAGATCAAATTAAGCACGATAACTACAGTGATAACAATGGAAAAACATACAATAACGTAAATAGGAGTAACAAACTGACAGCAAACAAAAAATAATGAAGCAACAGATATAATATTACTTCTAAATTATATTCAATAAATAAAAAAGAAATCAGACTTATGAATAATTAATTACTGTTACAATGGGCTAAAGTCATCCATAATAGACCAAAAAAATTGACATTTAACAGGGACAAATATTTTGTAGAAAAATACCTGAAAATTTGAAAAAAAAATGCTTTATAATTTCACGTGTAAGCGAGATTACATGAATGACCACCATAAATGAGCAAAGTTTATTTGATGGTCAACTAGGAAATGAAGAAAACATTATTTAGGAGATTACTCATACTAAATGTCAACTTGGACCAGAATTTGAAATTAAATATAAGGACTAGAATTAAATATAACATTAAAAAGGAAAGACAATAAGAAACACCTACAAACATGTATCATAACAGTACCCTGAAATATAATATACGAGTATAAGTTGGAAAAGTGGCGTCAAAGGAAGCCAGACGAAACTAGAAAAACTGTGAGCAAAGCTCACAAAATATATACCCCCGCCCCCTCAAAAAAATCAAATCAAAATTTTAAATAGATGGTGCACAATGGCAATGTGTACTGAACATTCTGTGAAAGTTTCATTGAATTTCACCAAGTGGTCTAGGAGAAGTTGTCCCCACAATGTGTGTACCCTAGGGCGGCCGGAATAACGAACGAACGAACGGACGGACAGACGAACTGACACCATGATCACTTTATACCGCCCGCTAAAGCGGTGGTATAATAAACCACGATTGGAAAGATTTACTTTATGAATAGTGCACATCAAAATAATTACATGTCTTCATGAGCATGGTAAATGCACGAGGTGAATGAAGAGTATCAATAATGTGTAACTTCCTCAAACTCTAAATTCAAACAGGGACAAAAACACAACTACGTTCAACTACTTGATGAGAAAAGGTTATACAATCAAAAAGAAACACGGGTGTTCGCAAAAGAACATGGGGACTTAGGATGACATAATATCGAGGTTACATGAAACTGGGGAATCAAAGAAATTTCAAGCAAAACAGGAAAATATGAAGAAAGTAAGGAATGGGAGTAATTACCGAACAGAATTGTTAAGAGCCGAAGTCCATGAGACAAAAAGACAAATCAGGTGGAAACCACCGGAAAATTGTTGACTGCAATAATCCTACCAGCCCAGTAGTCAGTACTTTGAAGCTGACCCGAAAGCCGATTATTTTTGAAACCTTCCAATATCTAAAATTTTGTAAATTTTATTGAAAACTAAGGAGTATCTCCCTCATGCAAAGCTCTGTCCTTAGCTGATTTTGGCTTTAAATTTAGATCACTTTGGTTATTTGTTCTCTGTCAGTTTTTAAACATCTTTGAGTTTATGGTCTTCCAAACGTTTAGATTTTATCTGCACTGATGAGACATAAGTTGTCGAAATGCGCATATGCAGAAAGTAAATTCACAGTGACTTCGGTATTTAGTTATTTGTTACCACTGGGTCGATGCCACTGCTGGTGGACTGTTAGTCCCCGAGGGTATTCACCAGCCCAGTAGTCAGTACTTCGGTGCTGACCCGAAAGCCGATTATTTTTGAAACCTTCCAATATCTAAATTTTTTTAAAATTTTATTGAAAATTAAGGAGTATCGCCCTCATGCAAAGCTCTGTCCTTAGCTGATTTTGGCTTTGAATTTAAATCACTTTAGTTATTTGTTCTCTGTCAGTTTTTAAACATCTTTGAGTTTATGGTCTTCCAAACGTTTAGATTTTATCTGCACTGATGAAACATAAGTTGTCGAAATGCGCGCATATGCAGAAAGTAAATTCACAGTGACTTCGGTATTTAGTTATTTGGTACAGGCATTTCAAAAGATATGGTAGGATTAACCGGTTTTATGGCACGCCAAGCCTTTCATTCCATTGCGGTAGTGTTCGGTAGCAATTCAACATCAATTGCTATTGAAAACTCGCAGACTGTTAAAAGAAATGGTCATCCCAGTATTCAGTGGAAAAAAGAATCTTGAATCAGATTCAAATTTTTCAACAAGAGACTGGCATCTATTAAAGAACTTTTTTATGATCGTATGAGACGGAATTTTTGGAAGCCTTGATTAATAAGGCATTACGAATAGAAGGCAGGCATGAAGAGGATGATGGCAATAAAAACAGAGGTGAGGAAAGCGATTGCAAATATGGAGAAGGAAAGGAAAACAAAGGCAATCATCGAGAAAAATTAGAATTAAAAGGAAATTGCAAGTGTAGAGAAGTTTAGGAGAAGGTGGTTAAAGCAAAGGCATATATAGAGAGAATTGTGAATTCAATGCAAATCAAAATACTGAGAACATAAGGAAAGTATTTTCAAATATTGAGAAGGTGAAGAAAATATGAAGAGGTCAAAGAAAGAAGTCATGATATCGACAGGATATTCTACACGAATCCGTTTAATTGGCTTTTGGATCCAAAGACCTGAAGATTTTGCACGTGTGTGACCTCTCACTGATACTGCTGATGTCTACTGAAATACGTG
Source organism: Modiolus philippinarum (assembly GCA_002080025.1). Lineage (NCBI taxonomy): Eukaryota > Metazoa > Mollusca > Bivalvia > Mytilida > Modiolidae > Modiolus > Modiolus philippinarum. The sequence continues at coordinate 54,697 of MJUU01042251.1, read as the reverse complement.
ATGACTCTTTACCAAGCCCTTCGTGAAGTTTTGAGTTTCATTTTTATTTGGCAGTGCGACAATATTTACCAGCAGAATAAATTTCTCGAGCTCGGCAGCATAACAGCGAGCACTCTATGACCAGTCTTTCAAAATTATTTTTGTCTTCAGGATTATGGTCTTAGAGTGAGAAGTCACCTTTATTGGGTTTTATTCGTATGATATTTATGGGTATACTGTAGGGAAACAGGGTAGAGAAAGGGGATGTTTGGGTTCTCATAAACCGGTTTAGCCCTACCGTTGCCCTTTACTTGTGTCGGCTATCCCGACTTTCTGTCATTATTTATATTTGCCTTTTATCTTTCATTTATGTTTTTCTTTTTTTCCCAGTGCGATTCCCTTTTGGATTATGGCCATTGTAGGTGTTTACTGTTACCTTTTCTTTTAAATAATGATAACCTGACCATTTTCATATTTTCCATATATCTTTCCATCTGCTTTGTCTTTTTGCCTTAAGGACTTTGGCTCTTTACAGTTCTGTTAGGTTATTTGTTGTATCTCCCTTTGCAAGGTGAGGAAAGCAAAAGAAAATATCAAGAAGTTTTCAATGGAAATTTCAAATATGGACAAGGTCTCGAATTCAAAGTAAAGAGAAGATGTAGAAAGCATTGACAAAAATTAGGGCAATAGCAAAATTTAAGAACAGAATTTTCAAGAGCCGAAATCTAAATGACAAAAAGGCAAAGGAGATGTAAAACTACTGGAAAATTGTCAACCACAATGGTCCTGACTTGGTACAGGCATGTACAAAAGAAATCGTGAGTGAAAGATTTTATAGCGCCTAAACTCTAACTTTCCTGTCCGGTAGCAACTCAACAGTAAGTGTCATTGAAAGGTCGTAGACAGTGAAAGGAAATGTTCATCCAAGTACTATACAAGTATAAAAAATGAATCTTGAATCACAGTTCTGAACGAAATTTTAAATCTATCCACAAGGGAATGAAATCTATCAAAGAACCTTTTTAATGAGTATGATACGGAATTTTAATTTGAATGAAGCCTGGACTAATAAGGCGATAACGAAGATAACAATGACTAATGAGAAAGTCTGCATAGTTGGTGCTAGCTCTCGCGTAACGAATCAGCTGTTATTTATACACTTCATAATATTCTACGAAAGGATATGGAGTAAATGAACATGAAACCATAACACATATGTTAACTCCAACTGCAATAATCTTAATGAGCTGTATGGCCATTTCGGAAATTTATTCCTCATCATAAGCATGAGGAGTTGGAATATTACTGTCTATGTTAGGGAAATTAATAATTTTGAAATTAAAATCTCCTCTTGGTCGTAAATTTTAGAACTGAGATGTCCATTTTCGTTAAAATCGGAAGTATTGGAAAGCCAATGAAGATACTGAGAAGGTTTAGAAATCTATGCATTGCAAGATACTAAGATGGTTAGTAAAACATTGGTACATGAGGAGGTATATATATGGAGAGGATAAACAAAGCAAAGAAAGATATTGAGAAGTGTAGGAATGCAATGCAAAGTGAAATACGGAGAAGGCGAGGAAATTATTTCCAAATACTGAGAAAGATATAGCTACAAAACAATTTGGTTATTCAAAGTCAATGATAACGAAAGTCTAGAATATTATTATCGAAACCTGGCATTGTGTTTACAATTACAAATGAAACGGATGAACATACAACATTATATTCACACAGATGGTAATTTCACTCAAATAAACAGATCTTTATGATGTATTTTCAAATAATGAAAATAAAATTTAATACTTAACTAGAATGAAAGAATAATATTGTTATCTTTAAAAAGGATAGTCTGAAAAAGAAAAAAAAACATGTGGCAGTAGCGGAAAACTTACTTTGTGTAGATTTTTTTAGTATAGATAGATCTGAAAGAATTTGTGATCTATGTAAAAAGGAAGAAATAGGTGATGAGTTTCACTATTTGTTTAACTGTACTTTTTTCTGTTCTGAAAGATATAAATTTATACCAGTTCATATATATAATAACAGAAACATTGTTAGTTTTTCTGAGATAATGAATAGTCAAGATAGATATGTACTTATTGGATTGGCAAAATTTTGTAAAATTGTTATATCTCTATTTAATAACTAGTAATTTGCATTATCTACTTCCATCTGCATATGCTAATTCTTATATGTATATATGTTTGTTCCATATTTTACATGTGTAATGTTGTACTATTATGCCTCATGTGGGGCCTTTAGTGAAATAAAAAGTTTCAAAGTTTCAAGTTTCATGTAGTACTATGGAGTTTAAATATATACAAAGCAGGTCAAACATGATGCAGTTCTTAAGAGTAATGGACTGAAAATTTGGATAGATGAGGAAAAGAAAATAAAAAAATTATGGACTTTATTACGGCATTGACAACCTAAGGTTGCTCACAAAAGATTATAAAGAAACGATCTTAATCGGGGAAGAAGCTTTCAAAAGGAGAGAAAGCATAGCGCTTCGTCAGATGGGTCAAAATTACTATGTTGCTAGTGGTATGCTTCAAAGAATTGTATTAAAAGTACATTTACGTGAAGTTATGGAATACACTAAAATCTGTATGGAGAAATTCAAAACCATATCGATGAGACATTCTTCAAAACCGTGCCTGGATTTACTACTGAATTTGCAGTTGCGTACTGTTTTGTGAAGTTCCATATACTCATAGATATAAAGCTATGTATATTTCAAATAAAAAACGTAACTGCAGAATTGGCAGAAAAGGAAACTCCTTGGATATCTGACAATAAGGCAGTCGTGTAACAATAGGTTGTGCAGACCGTGTATCTTATTACAGCGCGGGGCGAGGACAGGGTTTGCAACAAGTATTACGATTTTTCATACGTCGTGTAATATAGACATGTTATATATGTTTCGAGGTAACTTTGTCCTCCTAAAAGAAATTGTGACATTTATAAAGTCTTTTCTCAGATAGGATGAGTGCAGTGAGGGTTCTGAAAATTATACAGATTGCCTTATTTATGTAACAAGACATGGCGAATGAAGTTCACAGTCTGTTTCAAACCTTTTAACTTAACAGACATGAAAACAAACGAAGAACAGCAACAGCCTTACCTACACAGCGAGACATAAAAAAGAACGTTCCCATTCAGTGTCCAACCTTTGTATCAAACAATCGTAAATATCTCTCGATTAAAGTACCACATCTTCAAGATACCCAGAACTATCCCTTTTCATCAAACTGAAAGAAGTCGACCACTAGATGTTTAGTTGACGAAACAATCTCCATCGACACATGAATATTCCACATGATGTTTAGTTGATGCAACAATCTCCTGCGACACATGAATACGCATAGATTCAGACCTTTCATTTTCAATTGCGACGAATGCGTACAAAATGCAGTAGAAAAGATTTGTTAATACTTCATCAACGTACCAAGCATCAAAGCAGACAAGACGCGCCCGTCAAACCCAACACCATCAATGGTTACAGCATCCCACTGAAGATCGAATCTAGATTCAACAACCAACTGAACAGCTACTTTGAAACAATAAAATCCTGGCCAAAGAAGATGAAGAAGAAATCAACAACCAATTGAGTGAACATTAATTGCTTAACTTCAAATACATGATTGAAAAAACTGCAAGTGAATCTCCAACACATGTCTGTCTTATGAAAGAGAAAATTCAAGTTATCCCTTGATTCACACCAGAAATGGCATAATTGTGATTAAACCTTTCCAATGTAACTTCAACCACTACGTTTAGAAAAGCAGCAATTCCTAAACCTATAAGAAACAACAGCAACAATATTTAACACACCGAGCAGCAGCAGAAATTATAGCGATATTCTCACACCCTCAAACAGCAGCAACAGCAGCAGTAATAGCACCACACTTCGAGCAGCAGCAAACACAACATAATCGTCAACACCAATACTCAATCCACCGAAAATAGCCGAGAATATCAAGAAAAATATGAAATTTTACAGAAAAATTACGTAAAACACACAAATTATACTAGAAAAACTAATAAAAAATTAAATTACAATTACATGCTACAATCTGCCATGGAACTACACAGGAAAAACACAAATAAGACAAAAGACAAACGTAGAGAACGATAGAAACTCGGGACAGCTGGATTTGGTACCAACACAGCAAAAGCCAGCGTTAGGGTTAAACCAGTTTATTGGCATTCAAACCTATCTTTCCTCTGTCCCGTTTCCCCATAGTATAATAAACATACGAATAAAACAAAATACAAGTAGACTACTAACTCCATGACCACAATCTTGAAAGGGAAATAGGACAAAACGTAATTTTGAAAGATGGGTCAAGGGGTAATCTGCTGGCTAGCTCAAGGAGCCTTCTCTGCTGGTAAAACACTGTCGCACTATGGAAGAAAATCAAACTCAAAACGAAGGGTTTGGTCAAGAATCGTCACATATTACAGTATACATCAACAGTATCAGACTCACCAAGTGCAAAGCAATGCCACCTAGAGGACTCTACATCTCAGTACTCCCAGCATAAACAACAACACACTATTGTTATCCCCGCACTTTTCTGAAGAAAATGCGGGGATATTGTTTTGGTCCCGTCCGTCCGTCCGTCTGTCCGTCCGTCTGTCCGTCTGTCCGTTAGATGGACCTTGTCAGTGGAACTCCTCACTCATTTTTGGATGTAGTGTTTTAATTTTGTTATAGAATTGTTGCATATATGCTGCAGATGCGCAATAAGCTTTCGGATTTTTGATATTGGTCTTGGTGCAAAGAAGAGGCCCCAAGATGTCTGTTTTATATATGTGAGCTTGTCAGTAGAACTCCTCCTACATATTTGGATTTAGTGTTATAATTTTGTTATAGAATTGTGTCATATATGCTGCAGATGCGCAAAAAGCTTTCGGATTTTTGAAATTGGTCTTGGTGCAAACAAGAGGCCCAAGATGTCTATTTTATATATGTGAAAATGGAACTCCTCCTTCATTTTTGGGTTTAGTGTTTTAATTTTGTGATAGAATTGTTGCATATAGTCTGCAGATGTGCAATAAAGTTTCAGAATTTTGATTCCGGCTCCAACTTTGGTAAATTTCCTGAAAGTCTCAAAGACCACTTATTTCTTGGAATTCTACCTAGCAACCATACATGTAGTAATTTGTTCAATTAGGACTAACATTTTCACCAATTGAATTTTCAAAAATATTTGATTCCAAGTTTGGTAAATTTCCTGAAAGTCTCAAAGACCACTTATTTTTTTGGAATTCTACCTAGCAACCATACTGTTAGGATTTGTTTCTATTTGGGCAAACATTTTCACCAATTGGTTTTCAAAAATGTTTGATTCCAATTTTGGTAAATTTCCTGAAAGTGTCAAAGACCACTTATTTTTTGGAATTTTACCTAGCAACCATACTGTTAGGATTTGTTTATATTAGGGCAATCATTTTCACCAATTGGATCTACAAAATAATTGATTCCAAATTTGGTAAATTTGCTGAAAGTGTCAAAGACCGCTTATTTTTTGGAACTCTTCTTAGCAACAATAGTGTTAGGATTTGTTTCGATTAGGGCAATCATTTTCACCAATTGGATTTTCAAAATAATTGATTCCAAATTTGGTAAATTTCATGAAAGTCTCAAAGACCACTCATTTTCGGAAATTCTACCTAGCAACCGTATATCCATGTATACTTTCTTAGTAAAAGTAGTGACTATCAATAATTTGATTTTTAATATGTTGAGGAAAATTACCCCAAGGGTCAATAACGACTGTTTTCTGTGTCAAACAGGTGAGTGCGGGGATGGCCATCTTTTCTGATTGCACCACTTCTAGTTTAATTTGTGTAAAACCTGTACAAAATACAGTCAGTATGTGCCATATTTTTACCCAGACAAGGAAAGGGCGTTGACCGGCTTAGAGAAAGGATATCAGATCGATATAATCTATGAAGTGTTGTTCTTTGGCACGGAACAATACGAACCGTTGACTCTTTACTGAATACATCAACACCTTCCTGAAAAAAAAAAACAGGAAGCCAGTGGGTGGTCCGAATGGTGCAGGAAGATAAACAGAATTTTATCAGAGACTATCACGAAAAGGAAGGCATACTTCTGGAGTACGATAAAATTATGAAAACTCCAGGATTGGCAGCCAAGTTGGTGTTTAAACAGTTTCTTTTGAAAAAGGTAAAAGATCCAATATGCCGTGAATAAACTACTATTCCGGACTAAGCGAATATGTCCGTTTTGCTGAATAATGACAAAATGACTCTGATCGGTGTTTACATGGTGAGTGATACGATGATTGCAGTTAGATATCGGTATAAAGAAGATTTCGTCGAAGACTTTGGACGGACCAATGTGGTAATTGCAGCTTGCACTACTACCAAAGCAAGACTATTAAAGCTGTACAGTTATTATGAGAACCTGGACAACCGCGCTTATATACAGATACAGACTCCGTTGTATTTACTTCTCAACAGACATAGTGGAAACCAAAATTAGGAGACTACTTGCGAGAAATGACTGATGAGATAGCTGGAAATAGAATTACAGAATTTTTAGCCAATTGGTCGAAGAACTATGCCATTAAATAACCAAACAACGATGCAACCGAAACTCTATGTAAAATGAAGGGAACTACAAAAATGTCCTGACCATCAACTTTGATATGATTAAAGATATGATGATAAACAACAGAAACAATGTGAAGACCGTGAGCGATAATTTTTAGACTCAAACAAGACAGTATGAAACTTCTATTCGTGTTTCAAGATAAAGACTAAAGAACTCTATTTGACAAAAGAGTGGCTATGGACGATTATAGCCCGAGACCATGATTGCTTTTAAATTGTTATGCATCATATGGATTAGCTTTTCTACCCATGTTTATTGCTATATGAGGGGTGAAATAAATTATGCGCATACATCTGTAATTTAATTGATTATTTAATGCCTAATTGGAAGAGAAAAAAATGAAAACAGCATAAAAATGCAGGAAATAATGAAATCCCATAAAAACACTTAAATGAACAAAAAATCAACAATATACAGAGCTAACGAACACAGGGTTCGACAATACGATGAAACACGTAAATGCTGAAAGACAGAACAGCTGGTTTAATGTTAGAGTATGAAAACAGCATAATAATAAAGAAAATATTCTACAGAACAGAAAATAAAGTAAATGTTAGGGTTAGTGTAAAAATAGACTAGATAGAAAAAAAACGTTTGGTCTTGGGCAAAATTAATAATAAAGAAGTCGAGAGAAGCTTTGGGTACAGAACACAATAGAAAGGATCGATTCAAAATGGCAGTTCAAAAGATGTTCGGTTACTGAACATTCTTGCACTTCGATTAGGTTGATCAACGTTCACTACTCTTGGGAGTAGGTTAAGATTACGGTCTATGGATGGCCATATAGGAAAAGTAGGCAAGGATTTATAACTGCTCATTTGCATAATTGTAGACATTTAAGCGAAATTAGCATTAATCATATACGGGAGGAAAAGTGTTCTTAAGTGACGTGTTTCACTACTATTGTTTTAGTTATGGTACGCCCTTGGTTATTGATATTGAACACTTGGTATAATTGAAATTATACAAGAGATATTGAAACCAGGGACATTTAATTACTTGTGTTTAAGTGTCTCTGTTTAAACATAACCAGTTATCAGTTTCGTTAACGAACATTCCGAAATTCTGAAGTTTGAGAGAAATGCCTGGCTTGGCGAGTTTTTATACATTTTATTATGGCAATCTTTCGCGGAAAAGGCAAAGTTAAAATTACATAAATTATGTTGATGGCATTTTTATATTTTGTCTTATCAAAAGTATATCCCTTCATTTGAGCTACAAACAGCATATTTTACCTGCCCTTATATTTAATAGCAGTTCTCTGTTAGACTAAAAAATATATATTAAGGATGCTCGCGGGGCTCATTTTGGTATTTCTGCCTGATTTTCTTACTTTTCTGGTTTTATCCATGCAAAAGCATAATATTTTTTTGCCCACAAACCCCGTTGTTTTGTTTGATCATTTTATTTTATACATCTTTAGGAGCTTTCTGACAAAATTTTATAGAATACTATTTATTTTGTTGTTTTTTTTAAAAAAGACATTTCTTGTGAATCATATTTATTTTCAAATTCACCAGCAAAGATCCTTAAGGTGTGGCACGGCATATCACAGATTTTGCTGAATTTCATTTTATAAGTTGATATTGACCAATAGATAACAAAAACAGCACTTGTTCATTATTCTTGACACCAATGCCATGGTAACCGTTTCGACCATTTTGGACTATCACTGATACCACAAAAATAGGCTATTTTCTTATCAAGGAAAACGAACGAATTTTCAATTTAAATTTTTGAGTACTTTATTTGAAGTCTAAATGGCAAATTGAGGTACAGTTTTTAAACTTACCATATATATGTAAAGTTAGAACCTGGTTACTGAAAATATATTTAAAAATTGACAAATTTGGGATGCAACTTTTGCAAAATTTATTCATTTTTTTCTCAAATTTGATTGTTTTCATACTGAAAAGCTAGCACAGAAAGTATACCTTACATGAGTATTATAACAACAAAGAACAAATGTGAAACAACTGAAGCATATCTACTAAACAAGGTTCTTTTAACTTGCTATGACCTTGATAAGATTCCAATGTCAAAGGTCATGATGTCAATGTTATCTGAAAAATGAAGCAGATTTCATAAAAATGAAAAAAAAATAATGACCTTGACTTGGGTGCATATGAACTTCAGGCCATTACAAGGTCATAATATGTTGAACCAACCCTTCTACAAATAAGTGCTGTATATTGTGTTTTCTAGTACTGAAAAGTAGCAAATTTTGGGTTGTGTGATTGTAAACAAAAACCATCTTTTTTGGCAAGGTGCGTACAACAAATTTTAACATTGATTATCTATTTCACACTGATGTATTTGCACATTATGAAGCATATGGTGTATGTCAAATACCCATGATAAGTATGCCTTATTTATTTATTTTTTTTTTATAATTCAGTCTAGAAATTTATCAAAAATGACAAAAAGGGGCATGAATTTGGTGCAATTTTTGCAACAAAAAATTGTTAGTTTGTATGCTGTTTTTAGCAAAATTGTTCTCACAATTTGTATTTATGTTATCCTTTAAAACTTACCTGGCTGATAAGGCTTTAGATAAAACACTCAAAAAAAGTTTAATTGAATGACTGTTTATTTTCTTGTATTAAAGAGGTTTGAAACTCAGGCCTGTTCTGTGGTTTCTGGTCCAAAGACTGCTGCAATGGTTACCATGGCATGGTTGTCAAAAACAATAAACTTATTATGCTATGTTTTAAATATCAACATACAATGTCTAAAAAGAAAAAAAATAAACCAAAGAGGGCCCTCATGGGGGGGNTGTATTAACAGCGGGAAATCTAGTGGTATAAAATTATCTCCCTTCTAGAAAAGCTCTTCTGTGTTCAAAACTTTTTCAGAACAAATTAACAGCATGGCGACGAAAATAAACAATCGACAAAATGTCAAGATTTCAAAAGAAATAAACAAATACAATATTTAGTGAAACGTTATTCGATTCCCAGATCTTTACTCTGTA
>MJUU01042251.1:528-38624 GCA_002080025.1 Modiolus philippinarum | reverse complement strand
CCCCCCCCCCCCCCAAAAAAAAAAAACAAAACAAAAAAAAAACAGATAACTTTGATACATCATATTTTCCATTCTAAAATAAATCCTCTATTAGCTACTTAGCAGTTGGAGGAGAAAGGAGATCATGAGAGTTTTATGGAAGAATAGATTACTTGTAAATTCTCCCTTTATATTAGCTTTGGAATTTTTTTTCAGCAATACCCTCATTAGGATTGACACCCTTTCCCATTTTCAGGTGCAGATCTTTCTGTTGATCCTATGTCCCACTTACATAAAAAGGCCAATCCTGCTTCTAGCTTATCCCCATCAAGACCTCCTTCAAGCAAATTTTTAGGTATATAGGAATCAACCTGTCTGTCAATCTGATTGTGCATGTACCTTGTCGGTGCATATTCTCCTATAACTCTTTTAATTTTGATGCAGATATTACAGTTGTAGTACATGTATATAACCTAAAGAGCTTGGAGGGTACTTCTCTCCTAAACTACTTGGATTTTGTTGAAATGTTACACATTTGTAGTATATAACTAAATAAGATGTTGATTTAGTAATATGGTTCCTGTCCTAAATTTGGAAGGGAAGGTAATTCTTCAACTTAATTGTTGTTTTTTTAATGGAAAAGTGAGGCATGCACCTTGTCATTGCATGTCCTCCTAAGGCCATGATAAAAATATCCTAGATTATCACCACCGCCCATCCCGATTTTGTTCACTCGCCTCAAAAAATTTTATTTGATTTTGTTTTTGTTTTTGTTTTTTTTTTAAAATTACAGCCTTTTCCACAAAATTTGATAAAAAGTATAAAATAAAATTCACCTGCCCGCCCAATATTTTGAGCAAAAATGGATGAGAATCTAGGAATTATTTTATTATGGCCTAAACCCTCTTTTTTCAATTTGTGCTTTAATTTTGCTTCAGTATGAGAGACGAAAGCCGAAGTATGATACAAAAGAACTGTGGGAAGATCTACGGAGCAACATTACCTGCATAAGAACACAGCCACCTGAAGGTAGGTTCTAATTTTGTCAAATTTAACCCAGATGCACAGTTTGAGAATAATATATCAATTAAATATGGTTTATAGATGGTGAACAGGGAGGGTATTTTTGTTGTGGTTCGGGGTTTGTGGGTAATTTCTTGGACATTGACAAGTGGCCTACATTTTCAACTTTACACTAAGTATTTAGATCTCAGTATTAACAAATTATATAAACTACAGCAAATTAAGTTTGGGGCATATCCTCCATCTTTCTGTAAATCTATTTTATCATTCTGAACATTTTTTTTTTGCTTTCCAAGAGGATCACAACATAAGTTTCATTCCAACACATCTGCCACTAAAACTTATTTACCAACAAAATGCCATATACAGTAGTCTATAAACTTGACAAGTATGTTGTAGACATTGAAATTGTGGCAAGAATTAGGTAAAACACCATTATGAATTAATATATAGCAAGAGTTTGTTTTTTTTTTTAAAACCTGTTCATAAAATGTTTATTTGTAGGATCTACCGTCACACCCTACTGCTTTGTCCATTTGATAGAGGTGTTAAAGTTGATGCCTGATGAAGAGATAGTTAGAGTGGCAAACCTGTACTTCTCACAGCTCAAACCTATGTATGTATTTTTGTCTCTATCAATAGAAAATGTGAAACACAGTAAAGTATAGTAAAAAAACATACTGCAAACCAGCTTATTTTTGGGAGCAAATATTTTTGCGATTATGTAAATATCACGAAACTAAATCATGCCTATATTTCTAATTCCAGTAGAAATAAGAATATTTGTGACCGCGTGGTTGACCAGGAAGGCAAAAACGCGAAATACAGTATCCAAGAAAATAAGTTGGTTTACAGAACATTTGCTTCAATACACTAGCACTTAAAACATGACTATTTGATATAAGCTAACATTTAGTTTATTGCTGATTTTTTTGTAAATTTATTTTAGACTTCTGAGAAACAAAGAATCTACTGGGATAATGCTGGATGCCTTTGGTGCCTTAGCTTCAGATCTGACACAACAGTTACTGGTAGAGAAAGTTCTCAGGTCACCATCACCAGATACTAAACTGATACTTCGTCTCATGACACACATAGCTGGCATGGATCATCCACCAATTGAGGTAAATTGATACAGTGATTGTAGTATTTGCAAAATGCTTTCAGGGTCAATCAAGTCTCAAAAATTAATTGACCAAAGCATCAATTGATGTCTGAAAGTATCGAAAACCCATAATATGGCAGTAGGACCAGAAAAAAAATCATAAAGTTATTTGAAAATCAGGAGCTTTGCATTTGAGGTTTTGCCTGGAACAGTTCTAGGGATGCATTTCAACAACAAAATTGTGGGCATTCTTTATACTGGTTAAGCTTCAAAACAATGTCGTACCTTTAGTTCAGACTGGCATTTTATGATTTTTTACCTGTAATACCACCATATTATCAGTTTTGTTGGTCATACTGACCCATTTGGTGAATACTGGTGATTGTTAAGGATGTTTTCTGATTTTGTTTTGACATACCTTAGACATGAAATTTTCGCATGGGTTTGAAATGGTTACAACTTTTATGGCAAATTATCTATAGAGTATGTGAACAGAATTGATTTCTTTTTGTGATAGCAATGTTGGCAATTTTGTTCCATCCTAAAATGACTTAGATTATGCAAATACATGTAAGTACAATTAGTATTATAACTACAACTGTATATGCCTCAAATAGTATAAAAGGGTCTGGCCATATGAAAACTGATGCAGTTTTAATCAAATTTCATAAATCCTTCAATATGTTAAAAATATACATATGTAATTAAAAAATGATACAAATTCAATCTGTAATAATACAGTGTAGATACCATAATTAAAATAATAAAGTATGTTAGGCCATACAAAATTAATTAATTGGTTCTCAGGCAATTTTTCATTTAAAATGATGAGGGAGGGAGGTGATTTTTTTTATCTTTTTATTTGCCAAAAAATAGATGAGGCAGCTTTTTACATTGTAAAAACCACCAAAAATGTAGTGAGGGAGGGGATTTTTTGTTTTTATTTTATTGAAATGGCAAAAAATAGGGTCAATGAGGGGCTTTTTTCAAGCCTCAAACTAGATGAGGGAGGGCCTGTGAACCAATAAATTATTTTTTTATGGCCTTATTCCTTAATTTTCCAATTTTCATTCACAGAATGTTACAAAAGCAATGGAGGAGATATGTTTCTATCCAGAAAAATTTCCAAGTTCCATGTACAAGGAGGATTTACAAAACCGTGTGTTATTAGCTTTAGGTTCTGTAGCACACAAGCTATATAAAGCTGGACAGATGGAAAAGGCAACAGAGATCACCAACAGAGTCCATAATATGCTTGGGCTACATGGTAAGTAAAAACTGGAAATACATCTTTTGTACAAAATGAATTTTATTTTTGTGAGAAACTTATCATAATGGCGTTATGAAATGGAATCCAAAGATTTTGATGTACATCAAGTTATTTGGTAAAGTTTTGGTATGTATTTATTTGGATTGGTATCAGGCAGCTAGTAACATACTAATTTTATTGAAAAAAGTAAATTAATTTATTATGGGTAAAAAAAATCACCAAAACAATTTTGATTTGTGTGGAAAAAGAAATCTCTTTGGTTGAATATTTTTCATAATTGGAATTCATAATACTTTTAGGGCTGTCTAGCAAAAAATCTCTTGATGGAAAAGCAAGCACTTTATATATTGGGGCATTGGGAAAGAACAAGGTGGGATAAGGGCCTGATTTGGCCCTAAATTTCGGTGATTTTTAAGTTGCACCTTGATATTTTCTTTAATGTTGGTTTGAAAGTTCAGATACCACTTAAGGAAAAAATACAAAATTTACAACCTATGACATCACAATAGGTACAGTTCTGACGTCATGTTGAAGCTACTTTTGAACGTTTTCATAGAAATAGAAGGAATTTGGCATATTTTCGAAAGTTTTTTCTAATCGGAAATATAGAGCACATTCAAGAACCAATTAGATATTTTACAAAATTGCTACTACAGATGCATTGGACCTCCCATATGAATATTTTTGTGGTTCTTGCCTGTACTCTATGTTTCCTCTTAAGAAAAAGTAGTCAGAATGAGTATAATTTGTCACTGTTCGAGAAAATGTGCAATTTGTCCCATTTTCTACACTGAAAAACTCTGTAATCGTACATCAATACTTAAGTAAACTTCCTTTTAACTGTTAACCTATATCCATAGAACATTTCAACAATATATAATGTTAATTTAAGCAAACTTATTTTTTGAGGCCAAATAAGGCCCTTACCTCACCTACTCCTTTCCAATATGCATTATGTACTAGAATTTATATGAATTGTCTGTTTCACATAAAGAGACTTGCTGACTATATCTTGTAAATGTCACATATTAAGTGAGGAGAGAACTGCTTTGAAACTACCAGTCTAAATTATGTAATGTCTTTATAGATCCATGGTTATACAGAGAAAGAAGAGCCGTACAGACCAGAGCAGAAAAACTGATGTATGACCATCACAAAGTTATTTTACTAGAAACCTTGGGAAATGCTAGAATGGACCATTCATTTGATTACATCATATCTCACATTAACTCGACAAATTCTCCCTGGATCAAAAGAGCAGGAGTACATGCTCTGAGGAAATATGATCACCATGAGGTAAGCTTAGGAATTTCAAGTTTGATAGTTAATTTTTGTTATATCATGGATAGCAGTTCATAGTGTTAAATATTTTATTATATGAAATTATGCATAATTATTATTTTGTTGACAGAATATGATTTTACTTAATTCAAAGGTTCCAAGACTTTATCTAGTGTGTCCTCATGAACAAATTCAGCAATGAATGCAAAATAAAAAATTGAAAATCTACACCACTGAAAATCTTTGCAAGGCAAAATGTTGCCTAATTTGATAATTCACAAATAAAAAGATCCGATCTGAATCAGTGGTTAGTCTTTGAATAAGAGAATTCTGAAGGAAACCCTCATTGAATTTGGATGAAACTTGAACAAATCAGAGCATTATCACAGGCAATGTAACTCTCAACAGTATTTGCAAGGGGGATAATCCATTTAACTTATTATTAAAGATGTGGATCTCCCTTTCTTTGTTCAATCATAATGTCTCTATCTGAAAAAAAAATCTAGGTAAATTGATTTGTATTCATGTGAAATTAAAAATTATTGTTATTGCCAAAATTTTTATAGACTTGATATATTAAATGGGAAAAATGGAAATCTGAGAAAACCAAATGTGGGCTATAGAACCTAAAGCTAAATTCTATTTATTACTATACACAAACTCCCTTTATACCATTGCTATGTGACAGTATTATAGTTATAGATAAGACCAATTGTATCTCATTATTTACAGGCAGCTGATGTGTTACTGAACACAGCTATTTATGATGATGATGAAAATGTTAGATATGAAGCACTACTGATGTATCAAGCACACCCAAAGTCAATGCTACTGTCTCCTTTGAATTCAAGGTAAGACAATCCAAAATCAATGCCATTGTCTCCTCTGAAATCAAAGTAAGACCTATGTTTTATGCACACTTAAAGTCAAAAGTAGGAAAATTGTCTTGATATGCATGTAACAAATAGTGTGTACCATGTATTCCATCCAGAACAACTGTGATATATTCTGAAAAAAATAAAATTTAATCCTATTAGAGCAAATATGATGAAAACTTCTATTATCTCACACTAGAAACACAGCATGATGTACTCTTTCCAAGATGTCTTTTATGACATTAAAATGCTTGATTTTATATTATTATAGAGTGGACAGTAACCAAACAGGCATAATAGATCCTTATGCTTCAGACATCCGTGTACTTGGATTAAATCATAGGACCAAGAGAGGATTTTTTGAGGGACTACATTTTAGACTTCAGGCACCAGGTGTAGACTGGAGAAAGATGCTAGGGACTACAGATATTGGAGCCTCATTTGGAATCATTATCCAGAATTATTTAGACTTGCATATTGGTTTGTATATGTTGTATTTCAGAGATAAATAAGATTTCTCATATAATGTATGGCTATTTCTGTAATATCTATTAAGCTTTCACATTTCCATAACAGGATGAAAACATTTGCCTTGAATTTATGTAGATAAGAGAACAAGTCAAGAAATTCTAAACCATATCTATTGGTAATAACATTTTTTAGTCCTTCTAGAGATGCAGACTGCAACACTCTAATTATGGAACTTGTGATGAAAAATTTCAAATGTGTAAAAGCTTGGCAAGAATTGCTTTTACGAACATTATTTAACTCGAGAGAAAAATATTATTATTAACTTGATGTCATTGAAGAATCTATATTTAAATCAATTTTAAGTCAGAAATTAAATGTGATAGTACCCTTTGTTTCATGAATTCAGAAAACCTGATATACGTGTAAAAATGAACTTGACTATAAGTATTGGACATGAGTTTGTTTTTCTATATATCTAATGCTTTTGTTTTGGTTTTCAGCTCCCTTGAGTGGACATTTAAAAGTGAATGTTCATGATGAAGCCTATGCCCGAGTACATCTTGGCATGATTGGAATGAACCTGGACTTTTTCTTGGCTAGACTTTGTTTTAAAGGTGGAACTGAATACAACTTAAACATCCTACAGGTATTGTATTCATTAAATGTTGCAGAGCTATAGGATAATAGGTAAATTTAGACCGAATTCAACTGCGTCTATAGTGCACACATTACCTATTTATGGTTTTCATTTTCTTTTTTGACTTTTATTGTTAACAAAGTGCAAGTCCAAACAGAAAGCAACAGAGATAAATGGGTAATAATATTGTCCACAGAAGCAGAAGAATTTGGCCTAGGGGAAATTGATTGTATTTCAAAAGGTGATAATTTTTTTGTTGTTTCCAAAGAACAAGAATTATGCAGTCTTCAAAGTTCTAAGTAAGTTTTTACCAAAAAACGTGTTATTGGATTCAGATCTTGTAGGCTAGTAGTCCCAGGTTGTTATATCATTGTATCTGAAATTCTAACCAGTGTTTCAAAATTACAGGCAACACAAGTTATGAACAGATAGTATTACAATGACAGTGTCTAGCTTTATTCCAATTATTGTGTTGATTTTAAGGAATATGGATACATTTTCTTGGCAGACCTTGAGGAAACATGTGCAATGTACTAAAGATGCCAGCCATTTGTTTGGCTTTCAAAAATGTTTTTTTGCAGTCTGAAACTTTATAATCAAATGTAAACCAAAAATGTCTGAATTTTAAGCTTTATCTCTTAATCTTATGTTATCAGGCCATGAAAAAAAGTTAATTGGTTCTCAGGCCCTCCCTCATGTAGTTGAAGGCTTAAAAAAAGCCCCTCATTGAACCTATTTTTTTGCCATTTCAATAAAATAAAAAGAAAAAATCACCTCCCTCACTACATTTTTGGTGGTTTTAACAATGTAAAGAGCTGCCTCATCTATTTTTTATACGACCGCAAAAATTTTGTGGCCGTATTATGGTATGGCGCAGTAGTCGGCGTCAGCGTCGGCATCTGTGGCCAGCATAACTTTGTTTCTAGTGGACGGATCATCTTCAAATTTCAGTATGTGGTTTCATGGCATGAGGGCAATCCCGGGTATTAATTTCGGGTTTGTGGCCCCACCCGTTTTAGAAAAAGGGGCCAAAAAGGGGTAAAATTGGGTATTTTTGTGTCTGTGGACAGCACAACTTTGGTTCCAGTGAACGGATCAATTACAAATTTTAGTCTGATGTTTCTTGGCACATGCTTTAGCCCAGGCTATTATTTTATGTTCATGGGGTTTCTTTCAGTAAACTCTTTAGAAAATTTCCAATCTGTAGTATGCCAACGGATTTCACGTGGCATGTACTGTTCACGAGATAAATAGGGCCCAAAAGGGGCGAATTTTAAAAATTTCGTTTTTTTATTTTTAGTCCGATTTTGATACAATTTTTTCCAAGGATTCCTTATGAAAAATTATCATAGCGCTCTACTATTAGATTTTTGGTAACTTGTTTCCTTACCCAGCTATGAGGGGCCGAAGGGGGCCAAAATCCTAAATTAACAGATAACCTAAAATTTTTATTTTTCATCAGATTTCGATAGGATATTTTTCTTTGGATTCCTCTTGATGTAAGCTCTCAGTAATGTGTCAACAGATTTGGCGTAGCTCTTACCGTTTCCCAGCTATAAGGGGCCGAAGGGGGCCAAAATCTTAAATTTACAGATAACCTAAAAATTTTATTTTTCATTGGATTTCGATAGGATTTTTTTCTTTGGATTCCTCTTGATGTAAGCTTAAAGTAATATTTCCACGGATATGGCGTAGATCTTACCGTTTCCGAGCTAAAAGGGTTCAAAGGGGCCACAACTGCAAATTTGCAGATTGCCTGAAATTTTTATTTTTCATCTGATTTTGATGGAATTTTTTTCTTTGGATTCCTCTTGATACAAGCTTTCAGTGATGTGTCAACAGATTTGGCGTAGCTCTTACCGTTTCCGTGCTATAAGGGTCAAAGAGGAATCATAAGGAGTCATAAGGGCTAATTTTTATTTTCCCTAGTTTGTGTCCAGCTAATTACTGGGTCAATCTCCTTATTGCGTCCATTTAATTATTGTGTCAAGCTCTTTCCTATGTCCATACTCACTTTAAATTACACTTTTTCAAATTTCAGTGGACGACATGCTGCAGTCATATCATGCTGCGCTCTTTATTGGCAAATAAAAAGGTCAGATAATCACCTTCCTCCCTCATCTGTTTCAATAAAAATGGCATGAGAACCAATTAATTAACTTTGTTTGGCCTAACTGAAAATGGTCTGAAATGAAGATTTTTAGTGCATTTTAAGGATGGTGTTCAAATGGGGATGGCATCCATAAATGTTCATTTGCAAAAAAGTAACAGAAAATTGTGACATCTTATGTTGATTTTTATAGGAAAATGACATGAAGAAAATAGGAGGAATGGCCAAAGGATTTGGTGGTGCTATAAAGGGTATTGTCAAAGGAATTAAAGATGGTATTGATTTGTTTAGAAAGATAATAACAGGAAAACTATCAATCAAAAATCTAGTGGCTGAATTTGTACATGCTCTGGAATTACTGCCTAAGACGGTGAGTATAAAAGCAAAATAATGAAGCGATTGAAGCGATGATTGATTGATTGTTGTTTAATGTTCAGTGGGCAGAATCAGCGATATCTAAGACAAAAACATCTCAATGAAAACTAGAATAACACAGGGAAATATACAAGGGAATGTTGATGAAAATTTTGATTGGCATTTTGACACAGCTTATATTGCTTAATGCTTGATGGCACATTATACCATCTCAAATTAAGCAGTGGGTGATCTAAAATGAGCGAGGCCAAACATTTGATCTTGCAATTTAACAACTCATTTTAGATTACAGATACATTAAGTATTAAGAGAACATGACACTTGCCCTAAGTGTACTCCTGTTTACAAGGGTTCATTCCCAAAATCTGGAGAAGGTTATGTCATATTTCTATACTCTGGCTTGTATTAAAGCAAAAACTAAAGGGGGTTATTAGTTAAAAAAAAAAAGAAAAGAAACATTGATAAAATTCCACAACATTACTTGTATCTTGAGTGAAAATTGATTGTAGCTAAGTTTAATAAAAAAGTGTAAAAAATAGCATATGTATATGGGAATGTAATTTCTTCTTGTTAGTCAAATGAATAACTGATAAATAATAATTGGGCAAACATGGGGGAAGTTCATGCAATCAATCAGTACACTTGATGCCATGTTAATTTCATCCACTCCAATTATAATTAAGCCATGTTATAACTGTTATTATCACAGTTGATTATGCCTTGCTCAAGACATCTGCATTCTCTAATGCATGTAGGTTGCCAATCTTCGTGAAAAGGCCATAGAAGTTGTTAAAGCCATTGGTAGGATTGATGAGATGGATTTACCTCCCTTTATCAGACCTGTAAAGAATTTGGTGATGCATGTCCAGAAACTGTTTAACGATATCAAGACAGACGTCATGACATTTTATAATGTGAGTATGTGATTGAGGATACATATCATTTTATGTTATTATGTAATTTTTTTTATCATGTAGCAATATGTTTTATGACATAAATGCTTGTTGAAAGACATAAATATAGATTACACCACAAGATCCCGTTCATTACCATATTTTATCCACTAGAGATAGTTAAATTTTAAAATTTTAATTGTGAGGCTTGCCGAGCATTTTTAAATTTTTAAATTTAACTATCGAGAGTGGAAAAAATATGGTAATAATCGGGATAAAGTGGTGTAATCTTTTTCTCTAATGATCAATGATAAACTCCGAGAATTGTATTCCGAATAGATTTGGCAGGAAATAGCACGGGGCTTTATTCAACATACGTTGAATAAAGGAAATTTATCTAACGGGTCAAAACTGGATTAAACTTGACATATCATTAGAGAAAATCTTTTTTGTTATACTTCATTGCAGTTGATATGCCAAAATTTCCTAAACATAATGTACTTTGTTATTAAGATCAAGTTAAAGCTACAAAAGGCTTCACCTGGTTATCAAAAGATATAATTTATAGCCTAAATAGCTGAGTTGTCTAGAGCCCAATACTATATATATATGATGTCACAGTAGCATAGGGATCGACCAAAATATGTGCTACTGCAAATTTGCAGACCATTTAACATTGATTTTAAACCAATATATTTGAATATTACATATGGTATAAGTTTCTATTAATCTCATTGGCTAATACGCTCACGTGATTTTAAGAATATTCAGTATATTTCAGCGTTGTTTCTAATTTTAGGTATATTGACGCCATGTTTCTATTTTTAAGTATATTGACGCTATGTTTCTATTTTTAGTTTTATTGACGCTACATGTCTGCTTGGACTTTCAGACTAAAATTGTTCACTAAGAAAGGTCTTATGAAAATAATATTGGAAAACGCTTTACACATTAATAGGAGTTTCCACCGGGGAAATAAAAGGGGATATTAAAATGTTTTTACAGAGCAACCGCTGAAATCAATGAAAAATATATTTAACAGTTGTCACACGTTTTATTTTTTATTGCACACTTCACGTAAAAACGCTAATAAAAAGGCTTACTTGTTTGTTTTTTTTTTTTATTTGCAAATATAAGAGAAATGTCGGCATTTATTTATCACGGCCCATGAGCACTCATGTAATAACCCATTCTAGATGACGGCAGATCCACATCCGCCTTCAAATAAAGGTTCTATTTCTTATTAAATTCCAATGTATTGACAAAACTTTCCTCCACAAAAAATGTAATGAAATAACATAAAACTTCATATGTAATATAAAAATGATGGACTTTTTACTCTGTCAATATGTTAAATATGGACCTGTTAGGAATATATTAACCTCGGACTTCGTCCTCGGTCAATATAAACCTCACAGGTCCATATTTAACATATTGACTTCGTAAAAAGTCCATAATTGATAAATACAGTATTAATAATTGGACACATTTAACAAAGCTAACAATATATTTATAATATAAAATGTTTTATGTGAAGATTTTGTGTACATGCATAAAATAGACAAAATCATATCTGTAATGAAAGCAAGATTTAAGCCTGTTTGAAAAACTTGGAACAAATTTGAAAAATATATTTGTTTCTGTGACAAATATTTCAGACTTTGGAAGAGACAATTACAGTACTTATACCAAAGCATGCTAAGAATGTATATGACTCCATTGTGGAAATCATTGGTGCTTTTAAGATTATCATCAAGGATCCTAAAACAGCTATAACTCAAATAGGAAAGGGTGCAATGACGTAAGTGGTAGGGCAAAATAGCAATAGCAAAATTTTGTTTTATGACACTGAATATTGTATTTTCAACATGAAATGATAAAGTGGACACGTAATAATCAGTAGGAATATGAAAACAGGATTTGAACAGTTCTATTATCTTGGCTATACATTTCTGTGACCTTTGATTCAAATTTTTCTTTTGCAAGAAAACAATTTTGAAAAGTTTGAAAATTATATATAACTTACAATTTTTTGTTGCTACAGGGCATTTGCACTTAGGGTAAATACATTGTAATGGAAATTTATTCCTATTGTATACATGAATCTTCCAGATTATGTTCATTTCTACTCACAAAATTCAGTTGATTCATGAAATGTAATTCCATAAGACATTTTGGTTGCAGATTAAAACCCTGAGGGTAGTTATATGTATTCTGGCAAGAATGTTTGTACTATTACAGTACATTTGCATTCTCTATTCTCATTTAGAATTCATCAGTTATCAAGACATGTCAGTACATACATGACAGTGTCAGACAAACTGCAGACCCTGTTTTGTATAAATAAATGAATACCAAAAACAGACACATTGGCTTATTAAGATTTCAGCAGGCACACTGAAATGGGATTCAGTTTCATTCATGCTTGCTTCTGTTTTCCTTTAAAATATAATTTTTCTCTACGTCACTCTGAATTTTCAAATTATTATTTTATTTTTCAATTTTAGAATCTACACAGCAGTAATGGAATTGATTGATGCTGTAAACAGAACACAAGAGGCTTGTTTCTTCTTAAAAGGTATGTATTTAGACATCACTATGTCATCTGGATTGAGGATCGCTGCATTAGAATCTCAGTATTTTCTCTTACATTAATCTGCCTTTTTGATGCCTGTATTTGTTTGATTAGTAAAAAATGTTTCATAGTGGATGGTATCTTTTTTTTCAACAAGGAACTCTTCATAATGATATATTGTGAAAATTGGGTAAACTGAACAGTCATCATTACAAACAACACATTAAAATTACTGTTCAAAAATTAAAAAGTGTTAAAAATATTAAAGAAATAACCCTTGACATATGAGATGGAATAACTTTGAAACAATCATGATTCAGCCACCAAAAACGTTTTCATCCAATCCTTTTTTGTAGGTGATAAGCCATACTGGTTTGATATTCCTAAACAGTTTGAGATTGTATTAGGATTGTCAAAAACAGCCCTACAAGCCATCACACATCACAGTGGAGAATGGATCAGTGAACAGTTCAGTGATGATAACGATGCTATATCTACCTTCACTAAAGGAAAGTTCTCCATGGTATGATAATGTACAGTTTATCTTAATATATTGAATATGGATTCGTGATAAGTCTTTTTATTTTTATGCCCCTGGATCTTTAGATCGGGCATATTGTTTTTGTCCTGTCTGTCTCTGTCTATCTGTATGTCTGTCTGTCTGTCTGCAACTTTAACCCAGCCCTTAACTTTTGAACCAGATGTGATAGACTCTTCATATTTGGTATGTATATTGATCAGGTAAAGCTGAACACCATTATGCAGATCTCTTTAAGGTCTGGTCAGAGGTCAAGGTCACAGAGGTCAAAATGTCAAAATCTATATTTTGCTATAGCTCATAAATTACAATTACTAGATGCTTGATATTTTATATGTGAATAGATCTAATAGAGCTAAAAACAAATTCACAAAAAAAAATTGGGTCAGGTCAAAGGTCAAGGTCACAGAGTACAAATTTGAAAACTTAAAAGTTTAGCAAAAACTTTAATGTGCCTATATCTTTTCAACCAGATGTGATTGGACCTTCGTATTTTGCATGTATATTAGTCATATGAAGCTGAACAGCTTTATGTAAATTTCACTAAGGTCAGGTCAAAGGTCAGTGGCCAAAAGGTCAAAATCTAGATTTTGCTATTACTCGTTAATTACAGTTGCTAGAGACTTGATATTCTCTTTGTGAATAGATCTAATGAAGCTTTGACAAATCCACCAAAAAATTTGAGTCAGGTCAAAGGTCAAGGTCACAGAGTGCAAAGTTGAAAACTTTAGCAAAAACAGCATTGCCTATATCATTTCAACCAGATGTGATAGGACCTTCACCTTCATGTTTTGCCTGTATATTGGTTAATGAAGCTGAACAGCATTATGCAGATTTCATTAATGTCAGGTCAAGGTCACAGGTCAAAAAGGTCAAAATCTAGATTTTGCTATAGCTTGTTAATTGCAGTTGCTAGATACTTGATATTCTATTTGTGGATAGATCTAATGAATCTTAGTACAATTCCACCAAAAAAATTTTGGTCAAGTCAAAGGTCAAGGTCACTGAGTGCAATTTTGAAAACTTTAACAAAAAATTTAACATTACCTATATCATTTCAACCAGATGTGATAGGACCTTCATATTTGGTCTTTATATTGATCACATAAAGTGGAACACCATTATGCAAATTTCTTTAAGGTCAGGTCAAAGGTTAAGGTCGCAGAGGTCAAAAGATCAAAATCTAGATTTTGCTTTTTATAGCTCGTTAATTACAATGGAGCTTAGAACAAATGTCTACTAAACCTTAATTTCTAGTGTATATTGCAATTTTTAGCATTGATTTTGTATTGTAGACAGGGTTGCTACTGTCGCATAGTATTTCACAAACACATCTTATTGGTTTTGCAGTTTAACTGTTCTTGCTTGCTGCAGTAGAGCAGCAAACTAGTCTGTTTGGCTGATGAGTTACTTCCCTTTGCAGAAATCTAAAAAAGACAAAGTCAATTTTCAGAAATATGAAAAAGGATTTTTATGCAGTTTATAGTAAAATTATATTTTTTTTATCAGAATGCACTGAGAAGAGAGATAACCAACAATATAACAACATTAGTACATGACTTACTAAAGCCGTTTGAACCACTGAAGACATTTATTGATCCATTCCTAAAGACTTATAACAGTGTGTTTGGAACTGTTAAGGCAGTAAAGAAAGCTTATGATATTCTGAAAGAAGGGTAATATATATATATATATGGCAATTTCAAACTATAGATTAAGACTTTTTTAGTGTAGGAAATTATCAGTTAGACATTTTAAAGTTAACGTAGAAGTAAATACATCATGTGTGTAATTAATTATATATATAACATGTATGTCAGAAATTTACAAATTAAAATCACTACTATAAATGTTGAATTATTGTGTCCACATGCTATTGCTATCTTTACAAATTTTTACCGATTGTGATTTAATTCAGTGATGTGAAATATGAAAATCCTTGGTAAAAATCAATGAAAAGGATCATGATTCTTAGAATTTAATCTACTACTGGAGGGATTGGGGAATGGATGCTGATTTATCTGTATCTTAAAGTCCATCTATCCATCCATGAAGTAAAGCCATTTTTGTCAGCACAAGTCTTGAAAAATGGTCAGTTCATTGAAACTTTTAAGTAGTGCACTATGTGAAAAAATGCTCGACAAAAAACTGGCAGGAAGTTCATCAAATGATAAACATACTCAATGATGTAATTCTTACTTCCTTTGAAAAAATATTAGTAAATATAAGTAAGAAAAGTATCTACATTTTGTGTAATGATAGTAATGAAGCAATTCAGAAATTTGCTTTAATCCATTTTAGGTACCAGTTTGCTAGATCAATTATCGATAGAATATTTGGTCCAAAAGTTCATAAGGAGTTTCCCCACGACACCAGATTAGATGGAACTGGTTGCCGTGGTCAAGGTTTCTATCCATCCAAAATGAAGAAAGGGGGAGTATCGGAGTATGATAAAGAAGGAGTGGATTTAGAGATAGACTATGGAGAAGATGTAAGTGTATTTCACCATTTATTAGGGCCCTCATCCAGATGTGGTCTCAATAAAGTTTTCACTTTGTCTGTCTGTCAATCCATCCATATATCCATCTATCTTGTCAGTCTATCTGTCTATCAGTCAGTCTGTTTGTCCATCTCTCTGTCCGTCAGCATTTTTTGAGGTCAAAGATTTCTTGGCTTTATTGAGTGGGAATGATTAGAAATTATCAATTTCATCATGGAAGCAATTTTCAGGTTCGTCACACGAATACTGCCTGTTGGCGGATATTTTGATTTACAATTTTAAACCAAATTTTCTCTAAAGATTTCTTGGCTTATATGCTTGTATCCATGGGACTGGTTATAAATTTGTTCTACAGCTTTGAAATGATGAGTTGTATCGTGTGAGCTATTTCCGATTTTTGGCATGATTTCATCTGTTTGCAAATACTTTGATTTTTTAATATAAACAAACTTTTCGTTTATTTCCTGGCATCAATCAATTGGTAGGAATGATTTGAAATTTAGTCTGCAGCTTGAAATGATGAGTAACTGTTGTATCTTATCAGAGATTTTCAGGTTTGTAACATTGCCTCTTCCTTTATGATGATTACTTTGATTTGGAACAATTAACAAAATTTGGTCAAAGATTTCTTGACTTGTATCAGTGGGAATAATTTGGTATTTATGGCGGGTTTCCTGGCTCTTTAACGTATTATATTTACGTTGTTACGTTGTTGAAGGAGTTGTTATACATGTAGGTGTTACTTGAGGAATATTGGTATGTTCATTGAAGAATTGCAAATATAATACATTATTGAGCCAGGAAATCTGCCATAATTTGAAGCTAAGAGAAATGATATGATTTGGTAAATCTTCAAGAAATCACTGTACCCAGCAAATTACTATATCAAATTAATACATATAGTGTGTCAAACAGAATTTGAATCCACATTTATTTCAATTTTACTGTTGATCCTTGATAGAAATTGTACGGCCTTTCTGACAACACTAGTTTCAACATGTTCTAGTTCCTTTAAAATGTTTTCAGAAATCATATAAAGGCACTAATAACAGAATACATGTAAGTTGGATGTTATTTGATAATATTAGAAAATATGGTGAAACATTTTCCATCAAATGTATATTTCTTTCAAAACTGATTAGTGGAAGAAGTTTACAGATAGGTGAAAATTACACCCAGAATTAATTATCCCTTTCATATAGGTACATAAAAAAAATGGGAAGAGATATTACAATAAACACCCATAATCACTGAAACTTTATGTCACAGGCCAAAACAAAAACCCAAATGAAACATAATCAATGGGGACTTGGTACTGGCACTAGTAAAAACCAGGTGTAGGCTTTTGTTTGTAAGGCCAATTTAGATTGAATGCTGTTGAAATTTTCAGATGGTAAACCAATAGCAACTCAATGGCAGAGAAGCATACCAAACTCCCCATGCTTTTAAAATCTATTTTATTCAGTCCTGTTTGGATTTACATTTTGTACAATGATTAATGTTCCGAGTATCTGTGTTCTGACCAAGCATGTCTACTAAGTTGAAGACAAGGCTAAGATATCATTGTAAAATAAAGAATTTTATTTCAGATTGTTGCTCCATTTCCTGGACACATTATGAGGACAGACAATGATCATGAGGTAGTGATTAAAGCCACTGGAGGTTCCCTACAGGATGTCAATATCTACATCACTAACATCAATCCAGAATCTAATATTCAACATGATAGTGACCCAGAATATATTGGAAAACTGGTAAGATCTTAGTTCTTTTACTAACTTTTTTTTAGCTCACCTGGCCAAAGGCCATGTGAGCTTTTGCCATCACTCTGCGTCCGTCGTCCGTCTGTCCGTCCGTTAACTTTTATTCAAAAACCTTCTCCTCTGAAACTACTGGGCCAATACTTACCAAACTTGGCCTGAATCATCACCAGGGTATGCACTTTCAAGTTTGTGATTTTTATGTCCGTAGACCAAACAACATTAGCTGCTGTTACTAAAAAATAGAACATAGGGGTAAATTGCTGTTTTTGGCAAATAACTTCAAAACCGTTGCAGATATCAAAAATGTGACAGAAGTAGAATTGTTCAGAATGACGAGATCTATCTGCCCTGCAATTTTGAAGAAAATCGGAAAACCCGTCTTAGAGTTATAGCCCTTTTTCCGTAAAATTTTCAAAATTTATGCATTTTTTATTTTTTATTTCAAAAACTGTAACAGATAGAGGTGAAGTGTAAATTTGAAAAATGTTCAGCATATCAAGATCTACATACTCTGAAATTTTGAAGAAAATCCAACTGCCTCTGTTGTAGTTATTGACTTTTTTTCACCAAAAAAAGAAGAAATTCAATGCCATATGGTTATGGGTTATTTCCCTTTAAATTCTGCTTTCAAATCTTTTTTGGTTTACTTTTCTCTTTTAAATTTTAGAGAAATTCCCTGCTATCACTTTATTAGAAATAATTATTTTTTACATAATCAAGAGCAAAAGAGTGTTTTTGTACAAATTTTTACTGTTTTTTTTTTTGCAAAAATACTTTCATAAACTATGCTTATTTCACAATTTAATAATAATTGTATATAACTGTATATTGTTTCATTTAGTTATGATTATATACCCACGATGCAAACAACCTTATCAGTTATTATTGAAGTTGCAACTTATCTTCAATGCCTGTATAACTTTACAGCTGACTTGCATGGCTATGCCATGGTGATTTTCAAAATGGCTGCCAAAAAAGGCGGGAAAATTCAACATTGTCCGATTTAAATGAAATTTGGTTTCCAAATAGGTTTTGATGTTGCATCTTCAAAGCTGATGTTAAAAATTGTTCGTGGACCGCCATTTTCAAAATGGCTGCCAAAAAAGGCGGGAAAATTCAACATTGTCCGATTTCAATAAAATTTGGTTTCCAAATAGGTATTGATGTTGGGACTTCAAAACTGATGTTAAGAATTGTTCGTTGACCTCCATTTTCAAAATGGCCGCTTAAAAAGGCGGGAAAATTCAATATTGTCTGATTTCAATGAAATTTGGTTTCTAAATAGGTATTGATGTCGCAACTTTTAAACTAATGTTAAAAATTATTTGTTGACTGCCATTAGGGACCCTATGTGAAATGCATCCAAAGATCTTCTCCTCTGAAACTACCAAGCCAAATTGAACCAAACTTGGTCACAATAGTCCTTGGGTGGTCCCCTTTAAAGTTTGTGATTTTTACATACTTACCTCATTCAAGATGGCCGCCAGCGTGGAACATAGTTTAACATAGGGACTCTATGGGAAATGCATTCAAATGTCTTCTCCTCTGAACCTACTGAGCCAATTGGAACCAAACTTGGTTACAATTGACTTTGGGTGATCCCTTCCAAAGTTTGTGATTTGTAGTTTGTACCTCATCCAAGAATGAAAATGTAACATCTGCTGAAGTGATTTATAGTATGAATGGGTGGTCTACAGGTTACAATGAATAAAACCAGTGACCAGGAGAGTGATACAGGCTCATGTGAGCCTCTAGTTACATTTAAATTTGATGATATTGATTTATAAAATACAGTTGAACTTAGATGGCTCAAACTGCAATACGAACTCCCATGGATGCCTCAATAACTTAAACATCCCTCTAGCTCTAACGGTTTTCATTGGTCTCTTGTGTGTTCCAGCCATCGTACTTGTACATTAAAATCATTTCAAGTATAAATTGCATGTATTCCAATGCATTTTGATTTAAAAATGATAAAATTTGGGAAAATTTGTTGCTCTATTGCCTATATTAAAAAAAAACATGAAATCTTTTGTCAGAATTGTCAAATATTTTAAGAATTAATATCAGGCCTAATTGAGTCAAAGGATGTAGAATAAATTTTTAAAATAATTATATAGATAATATGTGTATGATGTACAAGCTATATTATTTTGCATCAGTGTTCACTTTAAGGCCAAACATAAAAATATGTTTGTTTCCCCTCGCCCGACCGGGTCAGAAAGAAGGGCCCGGGTCAAAACTTTTTTGTCAAAAAAATCACAACGTTTTTTTTTAATTCCGTAAAAAAATCGTGTCCGTTCCATACCTATTCTGGAAGTTACTTTTCTACTTTCGGAAGTCATCGGTATTTAACCATTTTGATAGATTATGTGCAAAAGGAAAACGTGCATCAGGATCGGTTTGTCTGCAAGTTACCAATAAAAATACATACAAGACCAAAAGTTAGGCCGATCGTAGTCAAAGGACTTTACAGTTACGTGAGAGTTAGACCTGGTATGACTCAAAACGAAGAAGATCGTGCTGTTTGCACACTCGTCGGGGACGGTCATAACGGTGACTTCGTTGTTCATACAAAATGTCAGTCCCTCCCTCTCATCCTCGATGGAGGGACTGACATTTTTTATGAAACAAGTGCCTGTGCTTCGTTGGTCAACTCGTAAGTTGTTTTCGTCATCTGAGTTAAACCATTATTTGGCGAGGTTACTGTGTCCGACATATTGGCGACAAGCCTGCGAATCGCGCAACTTTTTGGACAGATTTTGGCAAACAAATAAGAGTTTTTCACGATTTTATTGCATCCCTTTTGAGATTCGAATCCAGAGATCCAAAAGGGAAACATCTGCCAAATTTACTTGTGATTTATGTATATGGGATTTATATTTTCTAGGCCCGAGATGGTGGATGGTTAATGTCCTTTAAATTAACCTTTCCCACACCAACTTATTTTTCTTGATTCTTCCAAACATTAGGCCTTGGGAATGGTATTGGGTGTCGAAACTGCAAATTCCAAGGGAAATTTGACATTTTTCTACCACCAGACTTCTTTTACAGTTTCAAAGAGGGCAACAACTTCTTACCAAGAAATAAAGAAATTTGAAGTAGTATTTAATCTTCCCCTATATGGAACAACTATTTGTGACATGCCTTTCTTTGGAAAAGCCTCCTTTCTTGATACCTAGCAAAGTATATAGTGTCATGGGACAGCTGAAATTGGGCATGAAGTATATAGGTACCTCTAACGAGGATAGAACAAAGGATTATTTGAAATGGGAGGGGTGGGAGAAAGTGAAATATTAATTTTTTTCAGTTTTTTTTTTCTTCAAATTTTCCTGGTTTCTAGGAGTTACTCCAAATTTTTTTTCCTTAAATTTTCACCACCCTGGTATTTCAATATTCTAGTTTAAACTACCCCTTAATATGTTCTATATTTTGCTTGCTTTTAACTACAAAAACTGGTATCCCAGCTGTCACAAGTTCCAAGTGTTTCCAAGTTGGCGTTTGGTTTTTGTCTTTCATTTGTGCTTTTCATGTCAGTTTAGGTTGTGGCCTTCGATCATATTTGTTTACCGTTATTTTTTTTGTATTAATTTATTTGTATATATCTGTTTCTTAGCTCGCCTGGTTAAAGCCAGGATTGGCTTTAGCCATCACTTGGCGTCAATTGTCTTCATCATTTAATTTGCTCTGAAAACACTGCCCCATTTGGAACCAAACTTGGTCATAATAGTCTGGATGGTCCCCTTCAAATTTTGTGATTTTTATGTGTAGGTCAATTCTTACCTAATGCAAAATAGCCACCAGCTGAGATCATAGTTTTCAAAGGACTATCAGGGATAGTACAACACAAATGGTCACACTAGTATATGGGCACCCTCCTTTAAACAAATTGTGTTGATAAGATACATACCTCCTCAAAGGGACTGATTGCCTCTTTGATTATTTGAATTCAATGGTCCTGGTCTCTTGTTTTTCAATACATTAATTAAAAAAGTACTAAAATAATATCATTTGCCCATTCTAGATGCTGGCTAGCCACAACTGTGTACCAGTAATATACACTTTTAAGTGTACATATTCATAATTAACTAATCAATACAATCTGACACTGGAAAACAATTTCTTTTAATTTACATGCATTGAAAATAAATGAACCTTGAAGTGACGGACAGACAGGTGCAAAATGATGATTATAGATCTCATGTTTTTATGGTCTTAGAGTTGGTCAACATTTAGAAGTGAATCTTAGAATGGGTGTTAGACCTTAGTAATTTGCTATCAGATCTATGTAGAACTAGAAATATGTTTAAAAAAAACAAAAATTCCCATCCAGATCATTGATATTAACCTGTAGTATCAACACAAACGCATGTCATTCCAGGATTGACATGAAAACAAGCCAAATCAATTCTTGGCTAATGTTTACTGTACTTCTGATGTACAGTGTTGGAAATTCACAATCTGTGCCACGATCTGCTTTTTCTTAAGTGTTTCCAACAATATATTTGTATATGAATTTCAAAAAAAAAAAAAAAAATCACCTGCCTGCCTGGTCAGTTTCAGAGGCTACACCCGGGGGAGGGGAAACAAACATTCTTTTAAGTGTGGCCTAAATTTACAATATTTTTTCTGTCCTGGGTTTACTTATTGAGGTTGTATCATTCCCTCTGTTCTTCTTGGTGTCTGTATATTTAGAAATCTACAATGTTTTGTATGACGGTATTTACCACATTATGTATTTCATATGTTATTCAGATATCTGCAGGAGTAAAGATTGGAACAGCAGCACACTCCCCTGCCTGTATAAATCATATACATATAGCTTTTGAAAAGGATGGTGGTTTTATAGATCCTACACGATTCCTGGGACCTAGACCCTTCACTGTACCACAATGGATACAAAAATGTGATGATTATAAACTTGTATGGAAGGTAGGTTAATGCATTATTATGGTGAATGTTCTTGGACAGTATTCATAATGATACCTCTACCCTATTCTACAAAGTTTAAGGAATTATATAGGGATCTACATGTATGTCTGATCATCAGTCAAATTGCCTGTCTATTTTCATATGGAAATGACACTTAAACTCACTGGAAGAATACATATGTAGTGTAGAGTATATTCTTTCCTTTTGAATAGAATACATAGTTACCTCTATATCAATAATATACCAGTACAGTTATATTGGCATGTCAGGGCACCATCAGAAATTTGAAAAGAGAACCTATGAAATCATTGACAGAAAGGAAGTTTTGGTGAAAAAAAGAAAGGTATTATATGTTATACAGTGATGAAAGTTTTCTTCGGATCCGCGGATTTCCGCTTTTTTGCTTTGAAGCTGCTCCATTATATTTGTTTCTCTTACTATATACCTACTTCCAGTGTAATGGATTTCTGCTTTTTTCTATCAATCAAAATTTCATCTCTGGTTATACTGTATACAAAATAAATGGAATCTCAATAAGCAATAAAATTTCAGACTGATATATCCCTTGATCCTGTAATTATATTGTATATTCTTAAAAAAAATAATAAATTAGCTACAGAACTGAAATAAAGATCAATGTTATGTTATTTACAGTTTGAGACAATCGCAGAAGGCTCTATCTTAGGTTTACTCGGCCTTGATAATTCTGAGGATACCAGTCCTTCAGTGGAGAACACAGACTTTGATGACCCTTCTAAAGATCCCATGGATTCTGCAGATGATCCTGGATCAGATGTAGCAGCTATTAAACGTATGGTTACTATGGAAACTTTTAGATACTTAAATTTTTGCACATATCTGACTAAATTAAATTATGAGATGATGTTTATTTTTGAACAGGCAAAATCATAGTCTTTTTATATAAACTGCTACTATTATGGTACATGCAATAAATGGTTCACAAATCTTATGAAAGCATGACCGAAAAATATGTGTGATTAAAATTTAATACATGTATTTGCATATACATGTATTGTGTATATCAAATATTTTTGTCATCAGGGTTAATTTTTATACATCAAGTGCACACAATTTTCGCATGGCCCTTTAATTATTTCAGCACATTAGATTTTCTTGTTTCATTTTATAAAAGAGACTCTTTCACAGTGAACCTGTTATTGTCTTCGTTAATAAATTTGGAACATATTTTTTGGAGGAGTATGGCAAGAAATAATCCAACTTTTTAAGACTTCAAAGATTTAGTATGAAAATGCATCCATTCCTTCCAAAAAATAATAGCTCTGCATTTATTCAAATGTGCAAAAAATGAAAATCCTTCAGCAGTACATCAAAATTTGAAGTACTGTATTTTAATTTAAGATAATTAGTTATCAGGCCCAAGTATACCTCAAATGGTTTTCTGCTCAAAACACACATTTAGTTTTATAAAGTCAAAATATGGTTGGTCGTTTCCGAATTTAGGCAAGATTTTTGGTGAATGACCAATCAGAACTGTATAATTTTTTGACAAAGCAATTTTTACCTTGATAAACATAGAAAATTTTCTGACTTTTTTTTTTGGAAAATATACTCAAAAGGCAGTGACTTTATATAAATGACATTTAAATTTTATCATACAAAACAAATCAGCAGTTGCATTTGATCAGGATAAAAAGTTGGGTTATCTGTCACCCATGTAAGAAATTCTACCTCTTGTTCTCTTGTTTTGGTGAGCTTCACTGAGGAAAAGTCAGAATTTTTTACTTTCAGGATGAATATCTAGCTTATGCAAGAAAGTTGCAACTTTTTGATGAAATATTTGCTACACTGTATTGTTATATGAAAATTTTCTGCAATTCTACTCTTAACATAAAACTGTTTTGGCAGATCACACTTTTTCCTTAAACATTCTTCTTACTGTTTTTCAGAGGATCCAAATGGAATGTATAGCAAGTTTCAAAATGCTGGATTCAGAAAGAAAAGATCCTTGTTTGGTGCCAAAAGTAAGAAAAACTTGAAGACATGTAGTTTTAGATTTTGAAAGTTTCTCTACTTCTATTCACTCAAGCGTCGCTCAGTCTATTAAACGGAATTACTGGATTACCACACATTTCTCAGTCTTGCATATGAATATACCTTATCCCAGCTTTGCCATCACTGAGTTGAGTACTTTAAAGTGATAAACAAGAATCCTTCAAGGTCCATCTGTTGAAGTGTTACTTATATCTAATTACAAAGCTGCCAAAACCCTCCCAATTTTGGCAGGAGTCTACTGATTTTCAGTCCCTATTCCTGCCCTCCCACGGTTGTACTGTTTTCTTCCGAATTTCGTTTCCTGCAAGAATCCTATAAATTATGTTCGTTTTGCTTTTCCTTTACCAGATCTGGAAAATAATTGATGGAACAGGATGGGTATCCTCCACCGTAAATGCATGTATTTTGTTGTTCATTCCAGTGGAAGGATATATGTATATGTAAAAGCTTTAGAAAATGTGGAAAGGAGATGCTGAAGACGGCAACCAAAGCGATGCTAATTGGAAAGCCAAAATTGGGAATGGCTTACCAAATATAAACTATCTTATTCGTTTGAATTCGGGTGCTAGGAAACGTCATTTAATAGTTTAAAGGGTCATTCTTGAATAAATACAGTCAGGCATCATAACTATCTTACAATTTTAGGAACATCCCTCCAAAATATTGATTACTCCCAAAAAAGTTTTCCATGTCTTCCGGTCATCATAAAATGGGATTGGCAGCTCTGCGATTACAACAAATTAGAATGTTGCAACAAGATTAAAACAATTGGTTTTAACATTTACGAACCTTGCTCATCCAGTTTTCCTACCAAAAAGAATGGCGGAAAAGTTAAAAGCAATAGTGCTTTACTTTCTGGATTTGTTGCTTGAAATTCTGAGAAATTTGAAAAAAATCATTCTCCCTGTCTCACTGAATTAAAAAAAAATTAAATGAGAAGCAAATAAAATTTGTTGTTTAGCCTGTAAGTGAGAAGATTTACCATGATAATTACCAGGACATTCAAAAATTGAAATGTCTATGATACATTTCTGTGCATCTGAAAAAATTGTTCAGTTTCAACATGTCGACACCAAAAATTCAGAAAAATAACTCTTTGCTTATTGTTGCTCATATCAGTAGGAAAAGAAGGTAGTGGATTATAACAATAGGACAACAGTTAACAACTGACATGAGCATATTATAGTGTATTTAAAAAAAATGAAAGTCAAAAGATTTTTTTTTATTAAAGTTTAAGCAGTATGGTAGATTGTGATGGTACTGAATTATGAATGGCATAGCTGTTTACTAAAGTCTTATAAATTAGATAAATTCTGACTACTACGTAAAATGCTTTTCTTTTCAGACCCTTTTACAACATTGTTACACAAGGCAGACAGTTTCTTTAAGAAGTTCTCACTAAAAAGACTAAAGATGGGAACCATCATCAATTTCTTAGATAAACTTAAAATGACAGAAAGTACAAAGAAAATGGCTGCAGTCATGAAGACAATCAAGGTATTTTGTAAATGTTAGCACAAAGTTCGTGCAGTTAAAAAATTTTGATTGTATATGTTCCAGACCATACAAGTATTTTTTCGAAATGCTCATACGGTTGGACTGTACGCGTACGGTCTGGCTATTTCAAAGTCTTGCATGTTCGTGGATAATATATCAATAAATTAATATACCATATACAATATTATGTAATGAATTAAGCTCTTTTGTTTAGAAACAAATAAGATTTTCTAAAAATTGTTATTTTAAAGAAAATATACAAGAAAAATAAGAATTTACTTTACTGTAATTTGGAGACACCGTTATAAAATTGACTTATCAATATGATTAATTGAACGTCATTTAAGAAAAAAGAATAAAAAAAAAAACTTGTGTTTCGTAAAAAATAAATGGAATGTTAATTGAAATAAAAAATATGGTCTTCTTGTCTGAAAATCCTGAGGAAAAAATCATTGAATACCGCCTATAAGGAACAAAAACATTTTCGCAATTACCCCAAAAAGGGTGCAAATCCCGAAATCTCGTAAAGGGACGGCCAAATAAATATAACAATGAAAATTACACAGTGTCCCAAAAAGGAATACCCCAATTTCATGAACAAAACTTCTCAATGTAAAAATGAAGTTTATGTATTACCTTTAAAATTTGTGTGAAAATGTGAATATATTCTTTTTTTTTTAAGTGACTGCTTTGAATTTCATTTCAGTTATATTAATAATTTATCATTTTTATAAATACCGTTCTCACTTTTTGATTGACATCTTCAACAGAAGGTACCTATTTTGTGAAATCAACTCCTACTGTTTTGAACCCAGATCTTTGAAACTTTACAGAATGGGTCTATTGAAGATGTGCACCTGATTTTATGGAATTTTTTCCGGAAATTTTCCCCTATTTTTCCGAACTTAAGAACTTTGTTATTATTTATGAACATTTTCAACAGTGGGTACATAGTTTGTGAAATCAACTCCTCTTACAGTTTTCAACCCAGACCATTGAAACTTCACAGAATGTTTCTGTATACATTTATTGAAGATATGCACCTGACTTTATGGAAGTATTTCAGAAATTTTTATCTCATTTTTCTGGACTTCAGAACTTTTTCATTTTTATTGACATTTTCAACAGAGGGTACCTGTTTTATGAAATCAACTCCTCCTGCAGTTTTCAACCCAGATCTTTGAAACTTCAGAGATTGTTTCTATATATAATGAAGATGTGCACTTAACTTTTTTTGAAGTATTTCAAGACTTTGGAACTTAGTTATTGTTATTGATATTTTTAAAAGAAGGTACCAGAACTTTAAAATTAAGTCTTCCTACACTTTTCTAAAAAAGATCCTTCAAATTCAAAAGGAAATAATACCCAAACAGACCCATTACATTAAAGATCCATTAAAAGGAATCTATAAAACAACAACACCAAAATGCAACCTGGCCATTTGAGTCTTTGACCCATTTTTTTATGAGTGGATAGTAGATTTTTATTACTTAATTGTAGAAAATTATTGACAATAAACCCTGCTTCAATCCGATGCAAGCTACAGATGAACAACTAGAACAGGAGTTAATGGAGAAAGGATTACCAACCATGGGAACTAGGGAAGACAAAATTAGACAACTTACAAAAACTGATAATCGTAAGTAAAAATATCTTAAAAAGATCAACTTGTATAAAAAATGTTGTAACTTCTTACCATTCAATGTCAGCATTCAATTTTTGATTGAATTTTTGATTGATGGATGCCAAAATCTGCATAAGAGTATGACTTTTGAAAAATTCCCTTCTCTAATAAATTGCAGGGAGTAAAACAAAGAGGATAATTAGACAATTATTTAAAAGACTATTTCCCCTAAGTGTTTCAAACTTAGTTACATTGTATTATAAACCCACGTTTTTTTTTGTAGAATGTCCACTTTTATCATTTACCATGCCAAAAGACGTGATATGTACATTTGATCAGATGTGTATGGGAATAGAATGCTGTGTTAATGTGAAACTCTTCATGTTCCTACATACAGTGAAGGCGTACGCCAGGTTTGATCCATGTCAGATGGAGTTCCATTATGGTGTCGATGATTTCCATGGGAAAATTACCTTCCCAAATCTAGATATTGATGGTAATATTAATAATTTATTAATTTTTGAAGTATTTTAAATTTTATGGTAGAATGGTATAAGTACATAAGAGATCAATCAATTAATTCAATGGCAGTAGAATACCGAAGGAACAAAGCACAATATTAAGTAAGTCCAGAGACAGGGCAAAAGCTAAAAAAAAAAGACAGAAAACCAAAAACACGAAAACAACAAATACAACACTCAAAACTGAAGCACTATCTGTATGAACTCTATAATGCTTCAGATGGGCAAGCATGTCCTATCCCACACACAACATTTGTAATAGGGCCAGGGAGGCATGTATGATTTTGAAAGATCTGTTTGTTAGCTGACTGGTTACTGTTATTTTATAACCCTTAGACACAACCTGTAAAAATCAATGGCCAGTACCAAGGTAAAAATGTGATAAGCTTCTGTCAATCTCTTTTAGTTTTCATACAATAACGAAGACAAATGGTACCAAAAACATCACTAACATCATCTTTTGAGATGAGATAATTGCGAATGCACTTTTACCTGGGTGACACAAGACAGGGTTTGAAAAATGTTTATTTGTATCTGTAAAATTCCATATTGACAGTAACAAATATTTATTCAATGAAATTTAAATACAAGACATTTTGAAAAGCTCCATGCATCAGTTCTGGATAAAATTTAGTAGAATGCAGTTTTAAATGTAAGCAGAATAATTATGTTGCCTCATTTTTGATATGGATGCAGACCTTTCAGAATGATTTATAGGTCAAATTGACCATTCATAAACATTGTATAAGATTGATTGGCAAATAGACTTTTATAGCGATAGATGTGTTAGAATACCTGAGGTTTAACTGCAAATGACAGAAGAGTTTCTGCAATTTGCAGTTTACTTATACTATAACTAATTCGAGATTCTGATTATCGCAAAATATTCAACCAATGATCGAATAACGCAGTAATTCACGAATGCGCGCAGCGCATGAGTGAATTACAATGTTTTCGATCATGAGTTGAATATTTTCTATAATCAGAATATAGGATTAGTTATTGTTTTTATTATATAGATCTTATTCTGTAATATTTGATGATTTATTTTAAGATTCATTGCATGAATTAAGTTTTCTATGTTAATCCGCTGAGACGTTTACTTAACAACGACGTTGACAACGTCTATTGTGACGTCACTTCCTAGAGTGAAATTATGGAAAATAATTTCACAGTTAATTATCACTTTTAATTCACTGAGAAATTTCAATCTTTCACCGCAATCTATATAATAATTACCTATAATTCAGCTTCATTAAAACCAAAGAAAAATTTTCTTACCTCAGGAGTTTTCTTTTCATTTGTATTAGTTCAATCAATTAAAGGCATCTAAAATAACTGGAATGATTTATGAGACAGGTGTATTTCATAGTTCACTATTGCATGTATTTGATAAAATAATATTACAAATATTTTATATCCATGCATCCTATACATTATTTGATGTACAATTATACAATAAAATGAAGATTATTCACCAATTATAATAATTAAAAGGAAATCCAAAAACACAGTATTTTGGGAAGGGAGCTAATTAATGTTGCAATATGTTTTGCTTTGTGATCTCCCTTTCAAAAAGTGATTTTTAGCTCACCTGACCCTATTGCCATCACTTGGCGTCCGTCGTCGGTTAAACTTTTCACATTTTCATCTTCTCCTCTGAAACCACTGAAGCAAATTGAATCAAACTTTACAGGAATGATGTATGGAAGGTCCTTTACTAAGATTGCTCATTTCCCCACTCATTTCGTTCCGATCCGATAAAAAACATGGCCACCAGCACGGAACTTAGTTTTAACATTGGACCCTATGGGAAAAATCACATTTTCATCTTCTACTCTGAAAACACTGAAGCAAATTCAACCAAACTTTACAGAAGTGATGTACTAAAGGTTCTTAACAAAGATTGCTCATTTTGATCCTATTCGATAAAAAACATGGCCGCCAGCGCGGAACATAGTTTAACATTGGACCTATGGGAAAATCACATTTTCCTCTTCTACTCTGAAACCACTGAAGCAAATTGAACCAAACTTTACAGGAACGATGTACTAGAGGTCCTTAACAAAGATTGCTCATTTTGTTTGGATCCGATAAAAAACATGGCCGCCAGCATGGAACATAGTTAACATTGGACCCTATGGGAAAAATCACATTTTCATCTTCTACTCTGAAAACACAGCAGCAAATTCAACCAAACTTTACAGGAGTGATGTACTAAAGGTTCTTAACAAAGATTGCTCATTTTTATCTGATCCGATAAAAAACATGACCACCAGTGCAGAACTTAGGTTTAACATTGGACCCTATGGGAAAAATCACATTTTCATCTCCTACTCTGAAAACACTGAAGCAAATGCAGCCAAACTTTACTGGAGTGATGTACTAAAAGTACTTAACAAAGATTGCTCATTTTGATCCTATCCGATAAAAAACATATCTTTGGTAATAGGAAAACAAACATTTTACACACTCAAATGCGTCATACATGTAGATGTAGTCCACTTAAAGCAGATTTATTTAGGGCAAACTTGATTGACAATCCAAGTTGCAACTGTGGATGCCCTTTTGAAGATTCAATTCATTATTTCTTAGAATGTCCACTGTTTGCAAATATAAGAAACCTATATTTAAATCCACTGCAACAATTTACTTCTATAGACATTGAGTATTTATTATTTGGTTCAGATGCACTCAATAATGAATACAACACCATCATTTTTAAAAACGTACATAATTATATTTATCATTCTAAACGTTTCCAAACTTAATTTATTTTGCTTCTTAATTTCCATGTTAACTCGACTCTTATCTTCTTTCCATTTTTTACTTCTTCTTTTTATTATTTAACAGTACCAAATTTATATTATATTTTGTACTTCACATATTAATTTATATTTATATGTTTATTAATTGGTTGTTAATATTGTCATCTTGTATGCAATATTTCTAATATAATTGTATGGAGAGAACTTAGTCAGTTGTTATAACTGGTGTTCAATCGAATTGATTTATTAGTCAATAAACTATGTTTAAAGTAAAAGTAAAGTAAAAAACATGGCAGCCAGCGCAGAACATAGTTTAACATTGGACCCTATGGGAAAATCACATTTTCCTCTTCTACTCTGAAACAACTGAAGCAAATTGAACCAAACTTTACAGGAATGATGTACTAGAGGTCCTTAACAAAGATTGCTCATTTTGTATGGATCCGATAAAAAACATGGCCGCCAGTGTGGAACTTAGGTTTAACATTGGACCTATGGGAAAAATCACATTTTCATCTTCTACTCTGAAAACACTGAAGCAAATTTAACCAAACTTTACAGGAGTGATGTACTAAAGGTTCTTAACAAAGATTGCTCATTTTGATCCGATCCCATAAAAAACATGGCCGCCAGTGAGGAACATAGTTTAACATTGGTCCCTGTTGGAAAATCACATTTTCAATGAAGCAAATTGAACCAAACTTTACAGGAATGATGTACTAGAGGTCCTTAACAAAGATTGCTCATTTTGGCCACCAGCACGGAACATAGTTTAACATTGGACCCTATGGGAAAATCACATTTTTATCTTCTACTCTGGAACTGCTGAAGCAAATTCAACCAAACTTTACAGTACTGATGTATGGAAGGTCCTTAACAAAGATTGCTCATCTCTTCCGATCCAACAAAAATCATGGCAGCCAGCAGGGAACTTAGGTTTATCATTGGACCCTATGGGAAAAATCACATTTTCATCTTCTCCTCTGAAACAGCTGTCAGAAGCAAATTGAACTAAACTTTACAGGAATGATGTCACAAAGGTCCTTTACAAAGATTGCTCATTTAGTTCCGAACCTCAAAAAAAAAAAAAAAAACATGGCCGACAGAACGAAACATTATTCAACATTGGATCCTATAGGAAAATCACATTTTCATCTTCTCCTCTGACACCACTGAATCAAAATCAACCAAAATACATAGGAATGATGTACTATAGGACCTCTACAAAGATTGCTCATTTCATTCCAATCGGACAAAAAACAGGGCCACCAGTGCAAAACATACTAAATATATTATTATGACGAGACCTATGGGAAAACATCATTTTCTTCTTCCCTGAAACCACTGCAGCAAATTCAACCAAACTTTACATCATTTTTGGTCATGCATGGCATAGAAGTATTTTGTCAGGTGAGCGATACAGGCTCAGTCTCTGAGCCTCTAGTTAAATTTTACCCTTGAAAAAGCTTATTATTTTCAAAAAATGTTGATTTTAATAAAATAGTTATGAAAATTTCATATCACAGTCATTTTTATAATGAATGTAATAATTATTTTTATTATATCCTAATTATTGTAAAAGTTATGGATTAACTTCACTTTTATACAGTTTCTATAAATATAGCAAAACTAATGTAGTTAATAATTTGATAAAATGAGAAGAAATTTCTTCAGGTAGGAAATTGTACTTTCCAATATTTTTGGGGATTGATGAAAATCATCTAGGTAAGTAAATTGCAGTTGTCAAAACTCCTCTGTCAAATGCAGATACACCTTGGGTACTTTATCAAAATGTGTTGCTATAATGCAAATTGGGAAAAATGTGATCTTTCATACTTTATAACCTACAAATCATGCTCCATATTTGCTTTTTTCTTGAATTCTTATTAGTTGTATGTTTTTTGTGTGTTTTTTGTATGGAATCTTGATAAGAAATATGTATAAGTGTGCTAATTTTCATCTATGAAGTTAAATAACTTTATTGTGCACCTTTATTCTTGCCTGTTTACTTTTTCTTACAGTAAGCAATATTGATTAAAGTCTTAATCATCAAGTTTATAGTACTGATAATTCTCTCTACTTCTAATTTACAATAGGAATAAAAAAGGATGTTCCAACAGGGATCAAGCTTAACATACTAGGTGGAATAGAAGTAATTCTTAGGTAAGTATCCAAGTAAACCAATCACAAATTACAAATTTACTTCCATACTAAAGAAATAATATTATATGTATATGGATATGAGAAAAACAATCAAACACCATTCAAAATGCAAGAAGTAGCCTGGTCAGAGAAAGAAATATAATGTCTATACATGGTTATATTGAACACCCTCTATTCGTGTCTGATATTTCTTTGTTTTGTCTTTTGACCAGTGTTTGATTCTATATCTCTGCATTTAAACTGATTTTCTTTAGAATTTGATCAATATGACTGCTGGGTTCTGTCACCAGACAGTGTAACTTATACTGACCCTAGTGAGGGTTGGAGATTCAGAAGCTTTTGCTGCAGATAGATAGATTGTATAACCAGTAAGACACATTACACTGTTATTTATAAAACCTTTGTCCATTGTTACAGGTTAGAAATTCAGAAAACAGATTCAGAGGCCTTTGCCACAATAGGAGCTGGATTCTGTGATCAGTCTGACACGTCAAACTGCATAGTTTACATTGATCTGTTGAAGGATGCAATATTACCTCTGCCTATATGTTATTCTAATGGGACCTTTGAATGGCCAAAAGGTAGGAATGAATTATTTCAAAATATCTTGACAAAATACTATATTACTGAGGTCTTAATGTCAAAAGATATTTAATACAGTGAAGCTTATTTAAATGGAACTCCTTCATGATTGATGATTGCATTCAGACAAGACATTTACTTAGTTGAGACAGGTTTACAATTTTGTTGGGAAAGGATTCAAGCGCATGTTTGGTTAAAATAAGTTTGTTGTGCACAGGTTTCAATCTAGATGCATAATGCTAGTGGGAGATAATTTTGTAGTAATTTGCAATTTTTTTTCAGATGAATAGAGCATGTTGTTAAAAAATAAATGTATAAATATGAATACTGGCACTTGACTCGAATTTTCCATAGTCTAGATCATGTTGATTTAATGTAACTATCCAAGAGAAATTTTACAAATAGACTTAATATTCATCTCCAGCATCTATTCCTATGTTATTGAGCTTCAGTGTCTAAA
This sequence comes from Modiolus philippinarum, assembly GCA_002080025.1. NCBI lineage: Eukaryota > Metazoa > Mollusca > Bivalvia > Mytilida > Modiolidae > Modiolus > Modiolus philippinarum. The sequence goes on along the minus strand of MJUU01042251.1, from coordinate 4,648 downwards.
TTGAACTTAACAGAATCATCATAGTTTGAGTGGATTTAAAGTCTTTGTTTTTATTTCAGTTGATTGGTCCAAATTCTTTAGTAAACAAGCTGTATTAGAGAGATTACAGAAAGCAGGAAAATCAGCTATTAAACAGATAACACAGGTGGCTGCAGGGGAACTGCTCCAACAACTAGGATTACCAAAGGTCTGTTACTGAATTACTTAATTTGCATTTCGCCTTACTTAAGTCCTACAGATTTTATCATATAATCTGTTGTAATGTTGTCTTGCAACACTGATAGCTTAGAAATGACCGCTCAAATTGGTTGGATATTATGCAATTTCCTCTAGCCTGTGTCCATTGGTCTGCCTGTTTTTCTGCCAGTCCACTTCCTCAAGATTTCAGACCAATAACTCATGATCAAAGTTACAAACTTACTTCAAACTTGGTATGTAAGTGGTAAAACACAGAACTTTAGTCAGGTTTGATTGTAAAATTTCTAGAGTTACACTCAAACTTTGATGGTTCCAATACCCAAGGAAGCAATGAAAACAGTTCAAGCTAGAGAGATGTTGGAGGTATCAAGGTCAAACTTTGTTAAAACTTGACCAAAGGGACTGGAAAAAAGGTTCTAGACATCCATGGTGTTTGAGCTTTTGCAGTTCTAGCTATTGAAGTTCAACTGTATCTCAAGTAAAGCACAGGTAAGATTGAACGGCAGCCAACCGAGAAATATGATCAGGTAAAAAATTCTTGAAGATTTTGCAAAGGGATTGATAACAAAATCACTTGTGTTTTTGTGTCTCCTGCTGTAAGCAGAGTTGACACATAGGGATAACTGTCCATCGTCTTACATCGTCCTCGTCCTGCTTTGTCTGTCGGTTTTTGAATTCGCAACTCCTTAAAAACTGTTGGTCCGATTCCAACCAAACTTTCAGGATATAAAGATGCTCACCTGGTGTAGTTGTGCTCCTGATACTTAAAATTTTGGTTTAACCGATTATACAGGTTCACAGAGCCAAATTGCTCATTTGTTTATCTGGTCTGTTAGTCCACAACTCCATCACAACTATTTGTCAGATTCCAACCAAACTTGCAGAATATGTTGCTCTCCTGATTTAGTTGTGCATCTGATATGAAAATTTCACTGAGCCAGTATAGCTCATTTGTTAATGTGGAACTCCTTCAAAACGTTAAGTTAAAACGTTAAGTTAACCTTTCAGAATATGTTGATCACTTGATATAATTGTACACCTGATACTTAAATTTTGATTTTACAGATTTTAGAGGTTCACTTGACCAAAAATGGCTCTTTTGTATTGCAGGCGACACAAGTGTTCCATGGAACACCCATCAATTTTTGGATGGTGGTGCTTGTCTATGTTAAGAGGGATCTTTTTATATGGGAAATGTATATCTTAAAAATTAGAATTAAAAATATAATTTCAGGGCTTACTCCTCTCCAGTGGACCATGCCCAAGACCAAGCAGTATGACACCAGGGCAACTTAAAGATGAGTTGAAAGCTCGCGGTCTTACTCTCTCTGGAACAAAACAGGAACAGATAAAACGTTTAGCAGATGATGATAGAAGTAAGTTAAGAAAAGAGAAATGTATCAAGTTTATATCAAAATTTTGTAATAAAGCTTTGAGTAAGTAATGTGCATGTAGGTAAGAAATTTTCTTGGGAAGTTTTTTAACCCCTATATTTTCTTAACATTGCTTCCATAGTATCGGTATTTAGATTGAAAGTTTACAAAATATGATGTGATTAAAATATGATTTGAAAAAAAAANATACTACAACATATATTGGAAAAAGTTTTTGGTGGATTGCTATTGTTAACTAATCAACACACTCAGTGTCCTTTTGAATTGTATATCAATCTGTAATAGTCTGGGGAGGTTTTACCTTGAAAAAGTATTACAATGTACCATAAAAAGATATATAAATCTACTCAATTTATGGAATGAAAAAAATACAACTAAATCAAATTCCCTTTGTTTATATCACAATATTTATTTTTAAATGATGTAATTTTAATAATTTGATAAGGTGCATTCTTTTTTTCATTAAATGTAAACTCTATATAGTCCTTATTTCAATCAACAAATCAAGGTAAAACCTCCCTAGGCTATTACAGATTGATATACAATAGTATTGTTGAACAATTCAAAAGGACACTGAGTGTGTTGATTAGTTAACAATAGCAATCCACCAAAAACTTTTTCCAATATATGTTGTAGTCCAGCAATACCAGTTGGTCAAAAAAATAATGTGAAAAGAATAATCAAATTGTTAAATTGGTCACACAATAGGAACAGGTAGACCGGTAAGGTCATACACAATGGACAATAAGTTTATCTCAAAATTTTGTAATAAAGCTTTGAGTAAGTAATGTGCATGTAGGTAAGAAATTTTCTTGGGAAGTTTTTTAACCCCTATATTTTCTTAACATTGCTTCCGTAGTATCGGTATTTAGATTGAAAATTTACCAAATTTGATGTGATTAAAATATGATTTGAAAAAAAAAAATATTGCGTTTGTTGAGACAAAGACTGTTTGACTGTACATGTAAATCAAATATTTTTTGGAAATAAAGGTTATAGTTCTAGATAAAAATTTGTACTTTTTGCATTCTTCTTAACTGGGAGATACTTTGCATTTGAAAAAAATATATTTAGATATATGTCTTGAAAGTTAACTTTGTTGTATGGTTTAAAGTAACTAAAATATTGTGACTGCAGAATTTCCCAGGTTGAAACATTTTAAAAATAATTTGTTTACATTGTGTTTTTGAGGGATTATATGAAAATGCTGTCAGTTAGTATTCTTATGCTTATATAATTGGTGTTTAGAGTGGAAATCGTCTAAAATAATTCTTTTTATGTTTCAGAATGTAGGGTGTTTGGCAAGGATATTGTGTTACCAGAGATCAAGAATGACTTTCTGAAGAAACACTTGTACTACTCAATTTCAACAAACTGCTTAAAGATAGATGCCTGTACAGACTTNAAAAATATATGTTGTGTGTTTTTTCTTTGTATATTGCACATCAAACCCATTACTTCGTAATTGAAAATGGCGTCATAAAAGGGTTTTTGTTTGTGGAATCAAACATAACTTGTTTGGCTAACAATAAAAGGTTAGGCTTTGTTTGTTTTCTTAATTTTGGACAACTTTTAATAAAGAAATTAAAACAATCGAGGTGGATTTTCTTTGATGCCATCAATGTCGACAATTTTCTGAACTTCAACAGGTGTTTACCCAAGTCTTGTTTTGATAACGTTCAATCAGTTATCAATATAGCCCAACACTTATTTAGATTGTTGTGAGAGTGGTAAAATAATTGAGCTCATTTTCTATAATTATTTCCTGTAAAGAATTTGAAACAATCGAGGTGGATTTCCTTTGATGCCATCATGTCGGCAATTTTTCCAACTTCACAGGTGTTTCCCCAAGTCGTGTTTTGATTATCGTTCAATCAGTTTATTAATACAAACCAACAATTATTTAGATTGTTGTGAAAGTGGTTAATTAAGTAAGTCATTTTCTTTAATTCCTTCCTATTAGAGTAATGAGAGAGATTATGTCCTGCGTGTAAACGAGAATAATCAGGTAACACGCCATAACGTGACGCCCTGATCATGCATTGTCTAATTTTTTACATGTGAGCATTGAACACAAAGTGTCGTGAATAAATGAATAGAAATAAAAAAATAATACTAAAATTGAAGGAATCCAAGGCTATATGGGCATAAAATTAAAAGAAAGCTCTGGGTTATTTCTGAATACGAAAATAATCGAGATTGGTTTAAGGCCCCGATTATGCATAAATTATTGTCATCGGGTACGACGAAAACGCCGTGCTATGTTATATTTTTCTATCTAAAATACTGGCTTGATAGATCGTCTGTTTATGTTGTTTGAATGTTTTATGTGTCAATAAAATCATCTTAACCGCTTTAGAAATGATTTTTGAGGGGGGAATTGCCAAATGAATATTTAATGAGAAGGGAGACAACTAAATAAATTTTATCAAAGTACTGTCAGCACGGCGAAATGAATGTTGTCACAGTTTACATTTTTGTATTGGATTTGATTAAAAAATGTGATTCCTTTGCAATGCTTGACTTTT
>MJUU01042248.1:12975-24566 GCA_002080025.1 Modiolus philippinarum | reverse complement strand
ATTTTTGAAAATTGGTCTAATTAACAAGACAAGAAGTCAATAATTGTCACCTGTTAAGTGCCATCTAAACATAAACAAATAACAGCTGTCAATTTGTAATAAAGTGATTATCGGTGATTGAAAAAGTGTGCCTTTGATTTTATTGCAGGTTAAAGACAGGCTGTATTGACAAATAAATATATATTTTTCGTAATTACCAATAAAAATGCATTGTTGAAATAATATTTATGAACAGTGTTATACATGTATAATTGTGACATTATGCGCAATGGTAGTGTTTCATATAAATGCAATTAAAACATCGTGCAAAACTTATGTTGAAAGCAAGGTTTGGCCATAAGATCGCACTGGCATTACAAGCATGACACAATTTGCCAAATATTGATTCAATCAAGAATTATCTAGTTTAGTTACGCGATACAACATATGTTTTCGACAAAAGTGCCGTTTTTCTAAAATTATAACTAAATACTAGTAAGACGAAAAATAAATCCCCCAAATATGTTGATAACCACATTAATGTTTTTTTAAAATTAAAATTTGTGCGATTTTGGGTTAAAATGTTAAAATCCATGACGAGTAATCAAGTATTGTCAGTTTTGAAAATATACTATAACATACATATCCTATCGTTGTTTATGTTTGTCTTTTGTATTTTTATTGTGGGTTTTTTCTTGTGCAATTCCTATTTACTTTCTGGCATGTGGCTATGTTTTTCGGCCATTGTACAGTACAGAAAGAGACGTACCATAACAAATCACTCGGAAAGACATAAATTTTAATCCTTTAGACATAAAATCACAGACATACTATCACTGTGATAGACCTAAAAAGTCATAAAACAGAGTGGAGAGGATTAAATTTTATTACCCATTTTACCTGTAATTTCTTTGAAGTCTACCTGCTTAATTAAATTTTTACCTGTAAAACAGGAAATGTCCTGACAAAACTTGGGTTTTATTGCCCCAATATGATTTTTTTCAAGGAAAAAATTAATCCCCATCACTTTCCGAGACATCCCCACTATCACAGTGATTAGTTATGGTATGTCTCTTTCTGTTCTGTAGGTGTTTCCTGTTATCTTTTTTATTCCATAGAATAAAAAATTGTCTGCCTTAGATGTCCATGTACAGGAAAGCTATTGATATAAATTTTTCTATCTTTTTTAAACCTTTTAAATAAAATAATCAGAGAAATATATGTCTCTGGAATAAATAATGTTAATGTCAAAAAAAAAAAAAAAAATCCACATACCATATATTAATGTACATATGTTATTTTATGGTATTGTGCAATGCAGCCAAGATTTATTTCTAATCTTTACAGTTACAAGCCTGTTAAGAACAGAGTAGCAATCTTATTTATATTTCTTATACTGACTTCTTATGTCATTACCTTACCTGGGCTGATACTGACATAAGTTACCTCTCTTTGATTGATGTCCGCCATATTGGGATTTGAAGGATTTTGTGTACGAAAGCAAAATTACCTCTAGTACAAAAATTCATGAAAAAAATTGAACAAAAACATCACATACCCTTTAGAATATGAGATATCTATTGATTAAATGGTGTTTTCGCACTTTCCAGTGGTGTTTTCGGTGTTTTATCCGGTGTTTTTTGGTGAATACCGGTGTTTTCGGTGATTCGATGTACCCCTAATTATGCTGTGTGAGTGTGTCTTTCAACTTAAGGGTAAGCTTACAATGAAAGTATAATCATTTTGTTCATAATCACATATTTATGAAGATCAACCATAAGTCAGGACAGGGAGCTTCGCGCTCAGACAATTGTTCTAAGACAATATTATTGGTTTTCTTTGCTGGTTTTTATTCTGTGTACATGTAAATTCGTTGTCATACCATAAATATCAATAGAATCCATTGTATTTTGATTTTTCACCTCAAGTCATTTTTCAAATTATCAACCATGAAAACATTGCGACTTCCGGTGATCAGTCACAGGAACGCTTAATGAAAAAATCCGTAACTTTCAAGCGTTTCATCACCATATAATCTATTTTTGGCATTGGAAATCAACTTCCGGAATATATTTCAACTGAAGCGAAAAGGGCACAGAGAAGATGTAAATTAAAGAGAAAATGAATAATTAATAATTATGTGGTAAGAATACCGTAAACAGAATGATATATTGAAACATGTTTTGAATACATGAACAGCCTTTTTGAAATATAGATCTAGTTTTTTGAAACCTAGACTGAATTTATCTGTCGTTTACAAAGCTACTTCATGACTTTTATCACAGGAGTCGGAAATTTTATCAATATATCGCCATCATAATATCACCACAAGTTCAAATATGAAGCCCCAAACAATGAAGTTTCACGACGTAGTGCCCTAATCCCTTTTAGGATTCGAGACAAGAGATGTTTTTTGATATAATTTTGCCTGCCTCCGAATCCTTATCAACCATGTATAATTCTATTCAAGGATATTTTTATCAAGTACCCCCACCTCGTTCCAGGTAAAATAATGTTTGAAGTTGGAAACGTACAATATCAGCAGTTGTGGAATCAAAAGAGGACATATTTTCCTTCAAAATTCCGTAAAAATATTGAATTGGACTTGCCTGGTATTGGAGTTACAGCTCCTTCTTTCTGATTGTTGCTTCGATATCCCTTCATTTACGCCATGAAGTTTCACGAACATCAAATGTAGTACTACGTTCGTGAAATTCATTGTTTGGGGCTTCGTATTTGATTTTGTGGTGATATATTGATAAAATTTCTGACTCCTGTGCTTTTATCACCCTATGTTTATCTTTTACCTTTAACAGGGAAATTTTTAAATGAGCCTTTTTTCCCTTAATGGGGTACATTTTGGATGTGTCAAAGCTACCAAATATTTTCTATTTACCTGTTCTGGCTCTTTCACTGGTGCACAACAAGACTTATACAATAAGGCAAACAAAGCCTTATGGAAACTTAAAAGTAAATTTCTCTCACTCCAACCATCAATTAAAACTTCATGTCATGTCTTTGACCACACCATTAAACCAGTTTTGTTACATGTATATTGTTCAGATGTATTGGGTTGTTACATATAATTCTAAAGCATCAATCTGACATTTTGTGTAGCTTTTCTAAATTACCAAGTGTGTTTCCTGCTGACAAATTAAATTTACATTTCTCAAAATATATTTTAGGTGTTCATGAAATGAGTTCCAATTTCGCTGTTATAAGTGAATTGGGCCGTATACCATTTGTAATTGATATTCTTAAAAGAACCAATAAATATAATTGGTTCAGGATTGAAAAATCAAATAATATTCTATTAAAAAATGCTTATACTGAAGTTAAAACTTTACATGAATTAGGAACACACACTTGGTACACAAACATTCTACATGTTTTGAAAATTTTGGATATTACTTTGTCAAAGACAAATTTATTTATGTATAAACCCAGTGCACTGTCTATTAGTTTAAAACTGAAGAACTATTGTATAAAGTTTTATAAAAAACATGGCTAGAAACTAGAACTAAATTAATTAATGAAAATGGTAAACTCAGTACATATTTAAAACATAAATTTACTTTTGAGTATGAAAAGTACCTAGATTTAAAACATTTCCATAATAGGAAAGTTTTATCAAAATTTAGAATTAGTAACCACAAGTTAAAGGTTGAAAGTGGACGTTATACAAATACTCCTTTAGAAGAGAGGATATGTGATAAATGTTATTCTGATAATATTGAAGATGAAACACATTTCCTCATTGAGTGTTCTTTTTACAATTATAAGAGACAATCTCTTTTAAATAATATTTACACTCAAAGTCCAAATTTTAAATATATGTCTAACCAAGATAAACTTATTTGGTTAATGACCATGGAGAATAACACCATTACAGAAAAAATGTGTGAATTTTTATCTAGCTGCCTTCCAGTTTAATATACAGTACATAAAATTAGTGTATGCTATGAACTTGTGCTTTATAACTAATAACTAACTAACTATTGATATTTGACGTTAATATATTTGCTATTATATATGTGTACTAATTATTTACAAATTATATATACATTTGTATGTCGATTTTTCTGCCTCTAGAGGGCCCTTAATTGGAAATAAAATCTGTTATCTGTTCACTGATCTGACATTTTATTTTTATTATTTATTTTTTATATTAACTTGTGATGACAGGACGATCTCTTATTTAAAATCATGAGATCACTTTCAATTTGGATGCGGTGGAATTTTAGCTGGGTGTTGCCTGTGTGTGTATTCATAGTTGCCAACCTCTGAGAATACAAAATCATGTAATTACATGCTTTTTAGTTTGAAAAAGCGTGTAATAATGCGCGACGACATAATTTTCAGGTCTAAAAAATATTTTTAAGGCATAGTTAGAACAATTACTTTTATGATAATCCAATGTTGCTTTTGTTGCTTTTTTGACAGATTTGAAGACATGTTTGTGTAGTTCATAGTCAAAACACTTTTTTTTTACTAAAAATGCCCTGTCACTATCCACATTACTGTTGGGAAGTACAAGTAAGGCCTTTGCTAGCCTAAATAATAGTTGGAACTATTTAGATCTAGTGAAAATGTCTTCTAGTTCTTTCATAGCCCTAGAATGTTTCAATATCAGTGTCACTAGCAGTCTGGCAATTCATCATTTGATTTGATGTCAATTGATATTCCATGAATTGCTCCAACATTATGTTCAGCAATAAAATTTGAATAAAGCACTTCAGTATACGTGATTTTGTCATTTAATGTAGTTTTGGAAGATGCCGAAATGGAGATTTAGATTTTTACTGGTCTTGTGCATTCAACAATTTCATACGATTTTGAGTTTTTGCATGTCGAATCACGTCAGCCTTGGCTGAAGATCCTATGTAAAATGCACAAACAAACCAAATGCATGACTTGTCCCCCTGTCACTCTCTATTTACCACTTAAACTTGGATCCCCAAAACATCGATGTAGAGAAAATATCTTTTCCTCTTAGACGTAGGTTCGGTAGTTGAACACGACGATCCAGAAATTGACCTCTTCCTTCCACTTGACATTTCGAAACCGCTGATTCGATTTACCCTGAATGTACCGTAAGAATTTCTCAAATACTTTTCAAAATCATCGCTAAATGCCAATTGTTTTCAATAGATACCGATCGATTACTTTTACGCTTGTAATGATAGAAAAACCAGAGTAATACGAATAGCGTGGTTTGACTAATAACCGAATCGCTGTAATGACTTTAAATTTTGTGTCAAAAAATTTACATTACAAAGACATACATGTATAGCAAATGTATTAAAATTTGGAAAATAGGGTATTGAATTTCGAACCCAGCATAGATTTATTATCCCCCTTGACAAACGGAGTTGGAGGTGGGAAATAGCATCTTGCCCATCTGTCAGTCCGAGTGTCTGTCTGTTCATCCAACCTCAGTTTATTAAGGTTCATATCTGAGAAACTACATGTACACGTGGCACATCAATCATCTTTGATCAGTGGATGTGTCTTGGAGAGCGATGCTGTGTCAGATGGTAATTAGGTCACTCTAACATACATTTTATGCTTCAATCAGGGATGGGCACGATTACTTTGAAATGTAATTGATTATTAATCGATTACATGGCATATTTTGTGTAATCAATTATTAATCGATTACACATGTATCTCTCATGTAATCGATTACAATCGATTACTTCAGGAGAAGTAATCGACAATTACTTTTGATTACTTTCTATTACATTTCTTTAAAAAGGCATATAATATTATGCATGATACATTGCAAAACATATTTATAAAGACTGAGATACAGGAACATTCGTACATTGAATTGTCAAAAATTGAACCTAAAGTGGTACATTTGTGAAAGGTAAGGCATCTGCAATACTGTTACATTTAATTATCATCATTTTGTGAAATGTGTCATCGCATTTTCCACCATCNAGAGAAACATGTGAACTAATGCCTCATTAATATCTTTTTTTTCTTCTGTTCATTTTTTCCATAATTTAATGATTTTCTTAATATAGACTGGGCATGATTTTGTTGGCTGCTCTTTTCAGATCCTTGGTGGTGGGATAATTGTTCATTTCTATGTTTTCTCACAAAAAGGAAAATGAAAAACTTTTTGGTAAAAAAAAATCTTATTATAATTTAAAGATAGATTGATGATTGATGTTTGACATGTCAGTAAGCGGGAATGGACTTTACCATTCTACCTAACCGAGTCGCTCATGCGTAAAATGTAGGTCACAGACAGTATGCGAAGCATGCATTGTTGTTGCCAAACCAAAATGCATCACATATGCCAATATGGTTGATGTGGGACATGTCAGTAAGTGGGAATGGACTTAAGCCATTCTATCTAACCAAGTCGCTCATGCGTAAAATGTAGGTTACAGACAGTATGCGAAGCATGCATTGTTGTTGTCAAACCAAAATGCATCATATATACCAATATCGTTGATGTGGGATTTGTCAGTAAGCAGGAATGGACTTTAACCATTCTTCCTAATGCTATGGGTATCACATAAGACCCCCTCACTGGGTGAGGTGAGCTAAAAATATGAGGGAAGGGTCACAAGAGTTGAAAACAGCGGCTAAATCCTCCCTTACAAATTCTCCTGAAGTAATCGATTGTAATCGATTACATGAGAGATACATGTGTAATCGATTAATAATCGATTACACAAAAATATGCCATGTAATCGATTAATAATCAATTACATTTCAAAGTAATCGTGCCCATCCCTGGTATGAAGCATATTTGGGCTGACAAAAACAAAGCTTGTTTCGGATGCTTATGACCTACATTTTATGCTTGAGCTCGAGGTTAGGCAGAATGGTTATAGTCCTTTCCTGCTCACTAACATGTCCCACATCAACCATATTCTTGTGTGTGATGCATTTTGGGATGACAGTTTCAGTGAATGCTTTGGATGTAGTCTGTGAACTACATTTTATGCATGACTGAATCTGTTAAAAAAATGATTATAGTCCATTCTTGTTTACTGACATGTTTAACATTTGATGGCTGGGGCTGCCTTCTATGTTTTAGTTTTAATTATCTATATAACCACAAAATTAAAATCAATGCAAAAGAAAAAAGTGAACATGTAGGTATGATAGATTTTTGTTATTCTTTAACCACAGGCAGGTCATTCAACTGTGTTTGTTTTTTTCTCAGGTAGTTATGTTTTAAGTTGTTTGATTGATATCCAAAGAGAGTATTGAATTAGCAAAAAAAATTGACCCAGTTTGTGTGATGAGTTATATTTTTTGTTGATCTATTGAAGGAAAATATGACAATGTATGATTATCTAATTATACATACTTTGATATTTGATTTATTTCAAATTAAGAATTATTAGGGCTTGCCACATAGCCCTATAGTAATCACTCCGTCTGTCTGTCCTTGTGTCCATTTTTAACAAAGTTGTGTCCTGGCTACAACTGTTTTGTCTTTGAGATAGGCTTTTAATATTTTGCATGTAAGACAATGTTTCATGAACAATGATTGGTGACCTTTGACCTTGACCTTTATTTTGAAGGTCAGATTATTTCTTTGCTAATGACAAGTCGTGTTCTGACTATAATTTTTTTGTTTTTTGAGATGAGCTTTTGATATTTAGTATGTAGATACATTTGTAGATTACTTCAAGACCATGATTGGTGACCTTTGACCTTTGTCTTCAAGGTTAGATTATTGCTTTTCTAATGGGGAGTCATGTCAGGACAATACTTTTGATATTTTGCATGTAGATAGATCACTGCAAGACAATTTGTCATGAACCATGATTGGGGACTTTTTGACCTTGACCTTTATCTTCAAAGTCAGATTATTGCTTTTGTAATGATAAGTCATATCCAGGCTTTCAATTTTTCATCTTTTTAGGTATGCTTTTGATATTTAATATGGTAGATCTCTTTAAGACCATGGGCCATGTAGGCATATACCATGGTTCATGACCCTTGACCCTGAACTTTGTTCTCAAGGTCATATTATTGCTTTCAGAATGATTATATGATTGTGTCCATACTTGATGTGTTGTCTCCACACCTGTACTGCGTCCACAACTTTGTTGTGTCCACTCACACTTAAATTTGCACTTATTACAGTGGAGCCCACAGAGATGGCTGCCATCTCTCGGATGTCTAGTTAATCAAAGATTTGTAAATATTGGTATTTGCTTTTTTGCCAAGTGTGCAGAAAATTATATTGCAGTGGTTTTTAGTTAAAGGTTGATTCCACAATGCTTCTTCCATTCCATATGAAAAAGAAAGGAAATGGGGTAAATGTCAAGGAGACAACATCCCATATCCAGGTTAAAACAACCAAAAACATTTATTTTCATCAAATAATGTGGGATTGTCAACATCAGAATATCAGGAGAAAAAATTAACACCTTTATGTGACTTTGCAAGTGGCAATCAACAGGGAGATAAAATTGACACCTCCTAAGCATTTCAAATCTACCCTGCTGTTGATGTTTAGGGGATTGCCTATTAATAATTAATAGTTTTTGTCGCTGTGTGAGGCCTTCTACCTATATTCACACCTCCAAGGTATTTCAAAACAATCCATGCTGTTGATGTTGTACACCCACATGTATGTTGAAAAACTCCTTTAAAGCAGTAACATTGACATATAAAGTGGTATTTAAGGGCATATCCAACAGTTTCTTGTTATATTGTCATTTTGACAATTATCATTCAAAAAATGACAAGAAAATAATGGGTCACCGATCTTGTTTCCATAGAAATCGAGGTTAACAATTGGTTATTTTTGCGTTTTCTAAAGAAAAATCAATTTATAGTTTGAAAAATAGTGGATACAATAATTTCAATCTAATCGATACCAAAGTGACAGAAGAACAAAGTCAAGGTTTCATAGACTTACAGAAAAAATAATTTTATATGAGAAAGTATGTTCTATTCCTTAAATCAATGAATATGTAGCCCTTATTATGGTAAAAATAGCATAAAATGTCCCCTTTACAAATTCAATTTTACAATATTTTACAGACTTCTCATATTGTCGATTTTATGAAATTTTGATATCATGTACTTTTAACAATATGCTACTCAAAAATCTCAAAATCCACATAGGTCACCGAGTTCGTTTCCGAGTAAATCATTGAAATATGCAACTTTTAACAAATCTCCCATTGGTAACACCCATAAAGTCTGCCAAACTTGAAGGTACAAATTACTTTTTCTTAGCAAACAATGGGAATTACTTTGTGGCGTTACATTTATCAGAGTCATATTCCCAGAAAACATTGCCTACTTTGTGTTTGGTATTATCTCCCCTGAAACTGTTGGATATGCCCTTAATGCGCAACATTTAGTAGTATTTTACTCAACAATTCTGTTTTGCTCCAATTTATAATTTGGTATAGTTAAGGTCCTTATTCTAATCATTTTTGTTGATTTCTATTTAACAAAAAATTTAATTAAATATTATATTGCTTTAGAATTTATTTTCCAATGTAAATGGTTTGTGATATAGTAATAAATATCTGACCCTTGATAATTGTTTTATATTGATCGGTGAATAGAGCGTTGGTGTCGTACAATCTACAGATTATAGTGTATTAGGCAATCCTTTACAATCATTGTTTTCTGATGACAAAATATGTTTCAATTTATAAATTTTATCACTTCATTTATATATTGTCTATTGACAATAAATTGTAGCTGAATGACACAGTATTTCAGTATGTTTAAATGTCCCGAGATTATCATGTAAAATACTGTATTTGTCTTATTGTCGTATTGATACATTCGTGAATCTACCATTACATTGCATTGTAATTATTTAAATGAACAGTTAATAACAAAATAATAATTCTTCACATATTGTTTTCTGGTGATTTGAAACAATGCCATATAATTTGTGCACAGTCATTGTCATTTAACTTGCCAGCAAGGTGTGGTATGCAAGTTTTACCTAGATCTTAATGTTTATACACATCAAACAGTCACCTGGAATTGAGAAAGATTATGTTTGACAAATTTTCCTATAATTGATGTTCCAATGTTTTAGCTTGTTATTGACACTTAATGGATTTTGAAGGTAAATATATTTTTTTTGTTACATTTAATTTGTGATATTTTTATTATATTTTTAAATTATGACTGAAATAGTAATTTTTAATAATGAATGAAATTTCTTTGTATTTTTTTTTTATTAAATATTGGTACATTTTTTCTATTCTGTTTCAAACATTCATACTGATGTAATGGAAAGAATGAAACTGAAAATGAAACTGTTATAATGAGTGTGGAAATTTATCATTTTTGGAATTAATTTCCGATAATGCAAGAAAAAAAAGTATTTTTAAACAATCTAAAAATTACTTATTTTTATCATGATTATTTACTGTGGCTCGAGTTATTTTAGCGATTGATAAAATGTTGTATAGATTTTAAGTTAATACATTAGATTTTTTTATTATTCTTACATGTCTTTGTTTAGTAGTTTTTGGGTAGAATTTATAATTGCAAAAAAAGTTTCAGTAAACAGTAAACAATAACATGTTCTAACAAAAGACCATATAAAGGTCAGGGATATCCCCCATGAGTGTAGAATTTCTGTATTTCACAGCAGAACTAGGGAGAAAGACTTGGGATTTCTCACACTCTAATATGCAAAAACTTATTTTTCCCTGAAATGCAACAATTTAACTGATTGAAAGCAGAAATTGTCCATTTCGTGTAGAGTCTCAAACTTTCAGGAAATTTAAAAGAAATTTTTTTTTTTATTAGTAGTCTAACCACTGACTGTAAAACTAACTTTTGATAACTAAATACTGAAGTTCCTGTAAATTTATTAAAATGTAAATGTAAATGGCAAATGGCCATTTTGACTGTAACTTAAACATCATACCGTGTCAACTGAAGATATCTTGTGTTCCTATTATTAGAACAATATATCTTGTACATATGGTATTTCTTATTTGGTTGATCTGCAACATGAAATAATTCATTTTATCCAATTAGTACAGTTAATTTATACACTTTATACGGTCCATATAATTATCCAAAAACACCCAATACTACCCCAAAATACCCAAAACTACCCAAAAACTGCCACAAACTACCCAAAAACTGTCATAATACACAATAAAATAACGAAAGTTGGTAAAACTTAAATATATTTTAATTTATATTTCAGTTTTTATTCAAAGAAATTGAAGTAAAAACTACAGGACATTTGCTCGCTGATATGTATTATTGAACTGTCTTGTATACAATGTACTGATATTTGACCATAATACTTTCGTACATATTTTACGAAAGGATATGGAGTAAATGAACATGAGACCATAACACATATGTTAACTCCAACTGCAATAATTTTAATGAGCTGTATGGCCATTTCGGAAATTAATTCCTCATCAGCAGCACTAGAACCCAAACAAAGGAAATCCATAATTCCATAGATGTTCATTTTTGTCTCGCCTGCAACTTTCGTCGCGGAAAGCGAGACATAGGCGTGCAAAGTATGACGGCGACGGCGTTAATTTTTACTATATACAGGATATTTTGAAAACCCTTTGATGTAGGAACATCATATTTGGTCCACTGGTAGTACTAATCAAGTG
>MJUU01042248.1:1733-12223 GCA_002080025.1 Modiolus philippinarum | reverse complement strand
TAAGTTTTTTGTTTTTAGTTTAGTTTCTCAGTAACTATAAGTGGTAGGTCAATGATACATGGTATGTAGGTTGGTCTTAGGTAGTTCATGACAGTCTGTCCTATGGCTTTTGTTCTTGACCGCAATTTCACGGTCTAGTGAGCATGTTAAGTTTTTGTGATTAGGTAATTTTCGCATTAACTATAAGTGGTAGGTCAATGATATTTGGTGTATATGTTGGTCTTGCATAGTACATGACAGTCGGCAATATGGCTTGTGTCTGTGACCTCAATTTGATGGTCCAGTGATCATGTTAAGTTTCCTAGTATCTATTAATGTAAGTTTAATATAATATTTGGCATGTGGGTTTGTCTGAGATGGAAGATGACAGCCTGCTTATTATCTTTAGTCCTTGACCTCATTTCATGGTCTGGTGAACATGTTTGGTTTTTTAGTATCTATCAGTGGTAGGTCATTTATATTTGGAATTTTGGTTTTGGGTGATATGTGACAGTCTGCTATATTGCTTTTGTCAGTTTATCTAAATTCACAGTCTAGTGAACATGTTAAGTTTTCAGATTTAGGCAGTTTGAGTTTTCACATCAATTTTGCGATCAAGCAGGGACAGGCGAGACATCAATTTGGGTCCACACTTGTTATTTTATAAAAGTGATGTTCATTATCATTCTTGTCTGTGGAAATGATATTTTAAACATTTTATATTTATTTCAAAATAAGTAAGTTCAAGTTGATATCAATAGTGTATTAGTTTGATTACTCCTCAGCACAAACACACCATAACTGAAGAAACAGACTCCAGACTGCAACAACAGCGTAAATTATTAGTTCTATGTATAGTAAATATTAAAACTTGAAAATATGAGTGTTATTTGCTGTCCGTGAAAATATGAAATAAAGGACTGGGAAATTATTTACCTGGAACTTGTCCTGTGTCCATTTCTATACACAAGACATGTTTACTACATCAAAAATTGTCATTATAACAGGTTTACAAAAAACAATTCTTGACCACAAATAATAAAAAAGTAATTAAGTTTATATTTATTGTTTCAAAAAGGTATGTTTTATATGGTTTTGTGTGTTTTGGGGTAGTTTTGGGTATTTTTGGGTGTTTTGGGGTAAATCTATGGACCCCACTTTATACAGCTAGATTTTTTTTTGTAAAAATTTTTTACAACAATATTACACCTAAATGATACAAATTTTGCCAGATAATTTTCAAACATGTGTCCTACATCTTGCTCACTGTCTTATTATGTTCTTGAAACTCTCTTCAGAACACAATATTTTTTCTACAGTGGTATAGGACACATACCTGAAATTTTGTCATAAGCTTTTTGTTGTTATGCTTTAATGTAAGGGTTTGATTCAGAGCTTACCAGTTCTTTTCCTTGATTACCAACTTTCAGGTTATCATTTTTGTCTTTTTGTTGATATTATTGAAATTGTAATTTTTACTCAATTTTTTTCTCAAGCTTTGTGTGATCTCTATATATTATGTATATACATATGTAGACCTGTCATGATCTTATTTAGTACTTTAGGTTGACAAAGGTATATCACTAGTTAGTAAGCATGAGTATAAACTCCCAGCAAAAAAACAAAATGCCAGTTTTTTATACAATTTTTTTTATAAAGTTATGGACTCAGTTGGAACACATAATTAGATTTTATTACATAATATCATAAGATTCAGTTGTTTTAAGATTTTTAGTAATCTTTCTATAGACTGAATTTCTACCTGTTTAAAAACTGTCTCCAAATTTCCAGACAATATTTTCGCAGCTATGCGTTTTCAATATGAGTAGACATGAGACAGGTAGACCTATAGTTACATAATAATACAAACACATCCTGAGTTTTTTTATCAGGATTGACCTCAATATTTGATTTTTTATGCACAAGGTTGTTACCGGTAGATAGCTGTTTGTATGTGCTGTCGGTATGTGGTAATGACTTTTAATATAAGAAATGAAATACATGTACATTTTTTTCTAAATATGCTCAATGACTTAAAACGATGGTTTCTAGACTTGTATGTTAGGTTTGATTATTTGCACCCATTTGGCAGATTGAAGGACATCTGAGATAGGAACATTTTTATGGAGTCACTAGCAGGACAGACATTCAGTATAATAACATTTTTAAGTGAAAAAAAAATGTATGGAAAAAAAATTGTTATTTTTATTGTAGTTTTTTAATTTTAGAAATTCTACCATTTTAAATTAATTCTTTAAATGGAAGGAGCTGTGGTAAAGAAACAATTTCAGCTAAAAAAGGATAGGTTAGGCTACCATAAAGTAGTTTTTTCTCAAAATTTGGGGTGGATGGGAGAATTTTATTTGATATTTTTTATCAAATTTTGTGAAAAATGCTGTCATTTTAAAAGAATTTACCCAAATTGGCCAAATAATCAACATAAAATTTTTTAAGGTGGGTGAAAAATCAGGTTGGGCATGAGGAGAATCTATTACTTTTTATTATGGCCGTATGGACCTTGTTTCCAAGATATTTCATATTTTTTTTAATGGCAGGGAAAGGCTATGTTAGGATTTTACTTTTAATAACATGGAGACATTATTGGTTACTTTGACATGGAAGGAAAATCTGCAGTCCAATTAAATTTTGCTTACTGACATTATATATGCAGGAGCTACTGAAGGCTTTGATGACAAGAAAAACCTGGGTGTTATGGGGCAAAGAATACTTAGGAATAAAGGATATAACCCAAGAAATGCAATAAACTTATACAAATATAAAACATGTAAAAAAACATCCCTGACTACATACTTATATCAGATTTAAATCTCACTTGTTCCTTTAGATTCCTTTTGATTCAAGCTTTATGAAGTTTACAATTTTTCCATTGCTTATTGTGTGCTGTGTCCCTAATTTTAGGAGCGGTAAGGGTGAATTTCACTTTTCCATACAATTTATTTATTAAGTTTTCAAAAAATACACCCTTGATCAGTTGGCTGTGGCTGTTTCAACCAAATACAATGTATATGAATACTGAATGTCAGACAATGATGCTTCATCATTGCCACATTAGCCACCTTTACTTTGAAATTTAAAATACCAACTCTAGGACTATGATTCATGCAATTGCTACATAATCATTTTAAAAGTTATTATTCCACTGAAAAAGAATAAACACCTCCCAAATTAAACAATAAAATCAATCTTGAGTGGAAAAAATTGGATAAAATGAATGAATTTATAATAATCTGGCATTTTTTATGATTAGTTATTATGTAATAATTGTTAGGGTATTATAATTTATGGTACTCAAGATACAGTAAGCCTTACACATATATTATAATTTTTATTAACATTAAAATAAAAGTGTCATTTTGACAAGAATATAAATGGATGTTTATATCCTTCTAGAAAATTGCAATGTCATCTTGTTTCATTGGTACTTTGGAGTACCTAGCCTTTTAAGGAGTCACAGAAAGAACTGCTTACACTCTTGTTTTGTCATACAGTAGACCAAAGTTTTCTTCAGTATAAAGTGTGATGAACAAAATAATTACTATTCCCTACTTATATTCTGAGGTGTCTGAAATACACTTTAATACACTAAAATATCTTTTTTTAATTATTTTTTTTAAATGATATAATTTACCAAAGATACCTTTCACATATATTTTTTTATCCCATGGGTACTGAAAATTCATGGGCATAAAGATTTTGATGTGTTTAGTTTGTCTGAAGTAGGACTTTCATATTTCACATATGTATAATTCCTTATACGTTTAATAAAGTAAGTGATGACCCAAACCATCAGTCTAATCCAAGGACAATTGCAACATCGATAAAGCAAAGAAACAAAGACATAACATGAGTACGGCACAGAGAAATGAAGTCACACACTCTAAGCCACATTTTTTTAACCAAAAGACATTGACTTGGGTATGAGACATTCTTTTTATGACAATTGGCATATCTTTCTAAATTCAATGGTAACTGATAAGGCTTTCACATTTCACATGCTAGTGCCTTATGATGGTGCACCTTTCCACAAGATACCAAAATATATGATCTTGTGACCTTGACCTTGGAATGTAATCTTCTTATTGATACATTTTTGGATTGTTAACTGAGGGGGCTCTTATATTTCTACCATATCATCTGTATGGCAAGATCTAGCCGACAACTGAAGCTAAAATTATTCAAATTTAAAAAAAATGAAGTCTGACTAAATATTTGTTGGTCACTTAATACAAACAAATTTCTTATATTAGAGGCACAAATATAGCCCTAGGTTTGAAAAATGTGAATGATTCTTCTTCGCTGCTGTTGCTCTTTCCATACCCCCACTTCATTGGAGAACAGGGTATACTGTGTGGTGTATTTTTATTCCGTCATTCCATATGTATATGGGGGGGGGGGTGGCAAAACCATTTTTTGACTCTAGTATTGGACATCATTTTAAGTTCGGGAAATTCAGATGGCCCTATTTGATCTATTTTAGAGCCAAGAATTCAGAATAAAAATGCTGTCTGGACACAGGAACGTATGAATTTGATACTGGGAAATCGGGATTTTTATGTTGAAATTGAACAGGATTGGCAAAATTTGGTTTCTCAAACACTAGCTTCATAATACTTAGTCATACATAAAACAAATAAACAATTTAAGGGGAGTTCATTTACACATCATAATACCTTTAAATTATACATTTTGAATATTGAAAATATAAAATTTTTAACAAAATTTCCAAAAAACGAAAAACAACAAATATTTATAAAGACCGTTAGGTCTTTAAAAAGATGCAACTCCTCTGGAATTGTTCAACAAAATTTCTTGAAATTTGTAGTTGCCCATTTTGTCGGTATTTTTCAGCAAAGTATTTTTCCAGGAGTTATGCCCCTTTGAATATATAAATTGATTAGTGTTTTGCCCAAATATGCTTGAATGTGAAAACTCCTCAAAATGTTCAGTGGTATTCCATGAAACATTGACATGATATGTAGATGTGCATGTTGTCATTGATTTTTCATCGTGTTCTTTTTTCAGGAGTTATGCCCCTTTTGAACTTAATAATTGATAGGTACATTGACCAAATGCCTGTAAGTGTACAACTCCTCTAAAACTGACCAACAGAATATCACCAAACTTTTTGTGTAGCAAGAACATAATAATTAATATGTGTATGTGCATGTTGTTTGGATGTTTGGATTTTTCATCAAGCAATTTATGATTTATGCACCTTTGAAATATGAAATTGATAGGTATTTTGACCATACGCTTGCAAGCACAACTCCTTTGCCCTATGGAATTTTGTGAACTTTTGTATGTAGCAAGAACATGATATGTAGATGTTTATATTTTAGAGGATTTATCGTCGTGCAATTTTTCCAGAAGTTATGCCCCTAAGAATTTAAAAATTGATAGGTATTTTGTCCATATGATGTGGTTTTTTGAGACGAGAGTAAGAAAATAATTTTCATGAGTGCAGGAGGGGGCACGTATCAGTCAATAAATTAAAGCTTTGCACATACTCAGTTATTCTACTTTCTCTAAGAAGGAAGGAAAACCTGGTTTGATGTTCACATCCATTTTTTGTCTTGCCAGCGACGAAAGTCGCAGGAAGCGAGACATAGGCGTGCAAAGTATGACGGGGAGGGCGGCAGCGACGGCGTTAACTTTTACTATATACAGGATATTTCAAAAACCCTTCAATGTAGGAACATCATATTTGGTCCAGTGGTAGTACTAATCTAATCAAGTGCTACCTGACGGACATAAAATCATTTGACCTTGACCTCTATTGCACGGTCCAGTGACCACGTTAAGTTCATATCTCAATAACTGTAAGTGGTAAGTCAATGATATTTGGTATATAGGTTGGTCTTGAGTAGTACATGTCAGTCTGGCATACGACTTTTGTCCTTGACCTCAATTTTCTTGGTCTAGTGACCATGTTAAGTTTCTCTGATTAGATCGGTATCTCAATGACTGTAAGTGGTAGGTCAATGATATTTGGTATATAGGTTGGTCTTGAGTAGTAAATGTCAGTCTGGCATACAACTTTTGTCCTTGACCTCAATTTCACGGTCTAGTGACCACGTTAAGTTTCTCTAATTAGATCCATATCTCAGTAACTGTAAGTGGAAGTTCAATGATATTTGGTATATAGGTTGGTCTTGAGTAGTACATGTCAGTCTGGCATACGACTTTTGTGCTTGACCTCAATTTCACAGTCTAGTGACCACGTTAAGTTTCTCTGATTAAGTCCATTTCTCATTAACTATACCTGGTAGGTCAATAATATTTAGTATGTAGGTTGGTCTTGAGTAGCACATGTCAGTCTGGCATATGACTTTCTCCTTGATCTCAATTTCTCGGTTTAGTGACCATGTTAAGTTTCTCTGATTAGATCCATATCTCAATAACTGTAAGTATAGGTTGGTCTTGAGTAGTGCATGTCAGTCTGGCATATGACTTTTGTCCTTGACCTCAATTTCACAGTCTAGTGACCACGTTTCAATTTCTCTGATTAAGTCCACTTCTCATTAACTATGCCTGGTACATTATGTAGGTCAATAATATTCGGTATGTAGGTTGGTCTTGAGTAGTACATGTCAGTCTGGCATATGGCTTTTGTCTGTGACCTCAATTTCAAGGTCCAATGAACATGTTAAGTTTTTATGCTTAGTTTAGTTTCTTAGTAACTATAAGTGTTAGGTCAATGATATATGGTATGCAGGTTGGTCTTAGGTAGTACATGGCAATCTGCTATATGGCTTTTGTCCTTGACCTCAATTTCACAGTCTAGTGAGCATGTTAAGATTTTGTGATTAGGTCATTTTCTCAGTAACTGTAAGTGATAGGTCAATGATATTTGGTAAATAGGTTGGTCTTGGGTAGTACAAGACAGTCTGCTATATGGCTTTTGTCTGTGACCTCATTTTCACGGTTCGGTGAGCATGTTGAGTTTTCAAGTATCTATTAATAAATGGTCCATTATATTTGGTATGTGGGTTTGTCTTAGATGGAACATGACATCCTGCTATTTGGCTTTAGCCCTTAACCTCATTTTCGCGGTCTAGTGAACATGTTTGGTTCTCCAGTATCTATATCAGTGGTAGGTCACTGATATTTGGCATTTTGGTTTTTGGTTATATATAACAGTTTGCTATATTGCTTTTGTCAGCCAACATGTTAAGTTTTCTGAATTAGTCAGTTAGAGTTTTCACATCTGTTTTTCGACCAATTAGGGACAGGCGAGACATCAATTTGGGTCCACACTTGTTGTGATTCTAAATTTTTAGTGAAAAAAAAATAATTTTGATGCAAGTTAGAAACAACCAAACTTCCAAGTTAGAAGTTTTACCTACACCTCACATAAAAAAAATTTGAAAATTTGCATGGGCTTTGGAAAAAAATTTGTAGTAGATCCCTCCCCATCCCAACCCAGAAAAATCAGGTAGTTATATCACAGTGTTTTGGTATGAATGAGATATTTAATCATTGAGTAAATTTAGGTTTCAGAAATTAACATTGCTAGACATAATTTTACAAATTATAAGTTCTCATGGCATGCCAAATTATTAACTCATTATCTGTTCCTGGTTAAAGAAAAAATATGAATTGATTTATATGATAAGTTTGTTATTATCTAATTTACAAGTCTATAGAAAAAGCACATGACTCTGCAGATTCATATAAAAGTGAAGTGTTCTAGATATTCTCCCAAATATGGATTTATATTTTGTATTATACCTTACATTTTACCTGTATTTCATAGGTAAATCATACACAATCAATAGAGATATATAAGAATAAGATTATAACAGTGTTGAGTAGCTTAGTAAAATGTCCAATCATTGATGTAAACGTGAGTGTCGACCGTTAAAGAATGTATTAATGATTAGTGAGTTCCTCCCTCTCTATGGTACTGTAGAAATCCTGTAAAAACAAAATGATAAAGCATTAGGAATCAATGGGTCACGTCTACATATTTAAAAAGGTTGGAAACAATGATAAAGCAGTCGGTAAAAGTTTGTCACGTTTACAGTTCTACTGTAGAATAATTAAAAGTGCTTAAATCTACGATAAGAAAAAAGTGATACAGCACTAGGCTAAAATTTGTCACGTTCACATCATGGAAAAATGCTAAAAGCAACTGATTACAAAATGATGATGCAGTCTTCTTAATGAAATAGGAAAAATGAAAGGATATGGAGTGAATGTACATGTGACAAAAACGCACACGATACATAGAAAAATCCAGTTTATCAAGGACAGGGCTTTTATTCCTGTCTACATCTTGATGTCGCCTGAAGGTCTTCAACTAGAGATGAACAATATTCACCCCCTCAAGCGAGATCAAGAAGGCCCCTAGCGTGCACTTAAGCGGTATTCTTGACAAAATTTATATCAAAGTCACTCCCTTGCTCCCCACCTGCCATGGAGTGCCAACTTGGGCGATGCTCAGGGTTATCCAGCTGAAAGCTCCAGGGTTACAAGAAGAGAATAAAAATGTTGAGCAACATCGATCGCAGCTAAATATTGAAAGTATGAATGCTTCTTGTAACAACACAATAATGATACAGCAATCCCATTTCTCATATCACGTTAACATGTATCTCAGGGTTCGTCATGTTTATAGCATACATTGAGACATTCATCCATAATGTCATGTTAAACCATACTGCATATTGAGACTTTCGTCCATAATTTCATGTTTCTACCATATAATGTCATGTTTCTACCATATATTGAGACTTCGTCCATAATGTCATGTTTATACCATATATATACTGTACCATATATTGAGATCTACTTAAAATTTGACCCCTTCTGTCAACAATACTGCCAGAAATGCCAAGATTTTACATTGTTTTTCAAGGGAATGTATGTATTGTTACATAAAAATATTACATATAACTGATGAACATTCATGAAATTATTTGGAATTGTTGTTTACATGTGGTGTTTTTAAAATGTCTTATAATCTTTAGTGAAACAAAAACTGCTGACATTTCAGTGCTTTGAATAGTATTTAATCTTATATTCATGATATTTGTTGACGATCCTGCATTCATGAGTCATAAAACATGGATGTAGTGTTGCTCGACATCTAGCAATGAATTCCACTCAAACTGGTGCTAGGGGCCATCTTGAACTTGCTATGAGGTATGAGTAAAGCTCATTGTTGAAGACCTCATGGTGACTTCAAGATAAAGAACAATAAAAGTGTTGTTTCATTGCTTGTTTTTGCCATGTGTTTGTAGAGACTTTTTCTCATGTGCATTTACTCCATATCCCTTCATTGCTTATACGTGTATTAACCAAATTAATATTTTTGTAGAAACTATGATGTTGATCCATTTTAGATACAATGTCCCATGTGTCTTGTCCAATGATACTACAGAGGGTGGCCAAAAGTATTCGTCACTTGCATTTTTTCCCTACATATTCTGTATAAAATTGTGTTTTTTCAAAAATTAATTGTGAAGTCAATTCTAATCCAATTTTTATGAAAATTTCACTGATAAACTCAGAATCTTGTGAAGTTTACTTGTTTATTTCAGTGTAATTTTCTGAACTGTAGTTTCAAAGAATAAATGATTTAAAGAGTAAGTGAAATTTTGACGTCACAATTTTGCTTACATTATCATCCTGAATTTTACACTTCATGTTTAAATCAATGATTCTTGAAAACTGCATGTCAGAAAATTATGTCCAAATGAACTAGTAAACTTCACAAGATTCTGAGTTTATCAGTGAAATTTTCATTGAAATTGGATAAGAATTGACTTCACAATAATTTTTTGAAAAAATGTGATTTTACATGAAATATATAGGGAAAAAATGTAAGTGGCAAATACTTTTGGCCACTCTCTGTAGATGGCTTTTATTTCATACATGTTATCATTTAATCTTATTGAAAGCAATTTTTGATAATGTGCCAGACAATTGTGTGCTTCTGATCCAAGCCTCCAGCAGGTCCTGCAAGTTCTTGTATAACACCTACCAAGTTGAAAGCCCATTCAAAGATATATCTAAAAAACAATCTGATTGAAGCCAAGTTTGTTATCCCTTCACCCAACAAAGTTGGGGAGGGGATATAGCGTTTGACCCCTTCGTCCGTTCGTCCGTTTGTCCGTTTGTCCGTTCGTCCGTCTGTTCAAATTAAAGACCATATATCTTTTGAATGACAAGTCGTAGATGGACAATGTTTTGTCCATTGATGCATCTTGAAAAGTACTTGAGGTTGATATATAGAATAGGTGGATTTGACCTACATTTCATGCATGAGTGACTCAGGTTAAAGTTTTTGTAAGAGTCCAGATCTGGGATACTACAACTTGTAGAGGAATAATATTTTGTATGTTGATGCATATTGTAAAGTTACGAAGCTCCAGATAAAAATTAGGCCACTTTGACCTTCATTTCATGCATGAGTGACTTAGGTTAAAGTTTTTGTAAGAGTCCAGATCTTTGATACTACAACTCATAGAGGAATAATATTTTGT
>MJUU01042247.1:41630-52684 GCA_002080025.1 Modiolus philippinarum | reverse complement strand
TATTATTATTTTTATTATAATTATTATTATTATAAACCACATTTATATAGTGCTCTTTTTATAAAAGGTACAATATTCAAAGGTGCTTTCTAAATACGCATAAAAAAAGAGACATACAATTGCAAATATGAACTAGATTTGCAATTGCAAGCAATAGCTGATGTCACCCCAGACTCCTCACTAGACGATCCCATGTTGTTCGCAGCGTCAAAATCTACCTAGAAATCAATTTTCATTGAAATCCGACAAAGTCAAAATTCCGACGTAAATTGGCCGCCATCTTGGAAATGGCGGCCATTTTGAAATTTTTTTTCACGGAAAGCACAACTCCTTATGCTGATCTTCCTTCATGCCAAGTTTCGTTCCTTTACTTCGAGGCATTTCAAAATAATCCTGCGGACAAAATTTATTGGAATAATAATAATAATAATAATAATAATCAGAAGAAACGTAGAATAACAACATGTCACCCCGACAAAGTCTGGGGTGACATAATAACTGGTAAAAAAATATATATATACATTTATACATAAGACTGAATTAAAATCATGGACATATTTATCAGAAAGCAAGTATGTACAGATTCTAGTTGAAACAAATGCATTATTCATTATGATTTTTAAGAAATAATTTTTAATATCTACTAATTTTAATTTTTGTGAAAATTTGTACCCGATTTCCGGAATTCCATTAAATTGTGATGTATTTATGGAAGTGTTGCAAAACAGAATTAAAATTTTTGTGGTTTGAAATTTTTATGTTATGTTAACAAAAATTACTAATATTTTGAGCATATTTTTCACTTTCTTTATCAATGAACTATTTGTATATTATATACCATTTTGCAGATGTTACCCTTTAACCCGGCTAACACCGGTTCATTTGAGAAAAATGCGATTCCTGCATTGCTATTGAATTTTGTGTTGCCAATAAACTAAGATATACCATAAATTACCCAAAATAATTTTTGTCAATGAATTTCATTTTTTAAGTCCCAAATAAAGTTTGTTTATTCAAATTACATAATAAAAGTATTTTGTTAATCAAGTCCTCATATGGATAAGTTTACTATTCAGTAGTGGTAGTTTTGCATTTTTTTAAATAAATCATATGTCCCCAAGGGTATTCACCAGCCCAGTAGTCAGTACTTCGGTGCTGATCCGAAAGCCAATTATATTTGGAACCTTACAATAACTAAATTTTTGTAAATTTTGTTGAAAACTAAGGAGTATATATCTCCCTCGTGCAAAGCTCTGTACTTAGCTGATTTTGGCTTTATATCTATATCATATTGGTTATTTGTTCTCTGTCAGTTTTTACATATCTTTGAGTTTACGGTCTTTCAAACGTTTAGATTTTATCTGCACTGAAGAGACGGTATTTGGTTATATGTAGAATGCTTTGGCGTCTTGAACAAAAAAAAATGATTCCGGACAACGTCCGTTTTATTCAATTAAATAATTGCGTTTTTTTTTCTGTGCAATGTTTTTTTGTATTTACATTTCATACAATAATTCAATAAAATGTATAATATTATTGCAACATGAATTTCAGTAAATATTACTCAAATACATCATGAAAATATATATTTTCCTTCCCCGACACATTTATTTATCATTACTGATATAACATTAAAAGAAGATTTTACACCTCTGACCATATAACCAAATTATAACATTAAAATAGAGATTTTTACATTTCTTGATAAAACTACCAACTTATACATTTAAATAGGGATTTTACATACCCAATGAATTTGTTTCTATATTATCCAAATTTAACATTAAATCATACATTTCACATACTGGACAAATTTATTTTTACTCAATATTACTCAAATAGATAGTAAAAATTGGTCTTTTTCGCGTAAGGAACATTTACTTTAGTCCTTTCCTTATAGGATTTTGAATAAAATACATGCTCTGATTATTGCAGGAATTTAATCAATTACGTTTTAATTAATGCAGAAAATATCCTTGTTTTTCTTATATACTTTTGGAGAAAACTTAGAATATTTACGAAAGAATATGGAGTAAATACACAGGAGACCATAATACATGTGTTAACTCCAACTGCAATAATTTTAATGAGCTGTATGGCCATTTCGGAAATTAATTTCTCATCAGCAGCACTAGAACCCAAATAAAGGAAATCCACAATTTCAAACAAATTATTAAAATGCATAAAACCAAACGAAATCCGAATAATCAATAAAATAAAAAAGAGCTAAGGACAAAACTACGATGGAGGGAGTTAAACCTTAGGTTTTAGAATTTACATGAATTTAGATAAATGTTATGTACACATGAGATATTATCTCATGTACAAGTACACCATATCTAAGAAAAATAAAGAGCATACATCTCAAACGTGGGGAATTGCTTTACCAACTCCACACAAACTCCTATATTAAATATTTTACGAAAGGATATGGAGTAAATGAACACGGGACCATAAGCATATATTTGAGTGTAGTATGGCAAATTACATTATACATAATACTTAAAATA
This sequence comes from Modiolus philippinarum, assembly GCA_002080025.1. Classification (NCBI taxonomy): domain Eukaryota; kingdom Metazoa; phylum Mollusca; class Bivalvia; order Mytilida; family Modiolidae; genus Modiolus; species Modiolus philippinarum. The sequence continues at coordinate 50,174 of MJUU01042247.1, read as the reverse complement.
AAATTACTTTTATGTGATGTGGGTAAAAACTTTATTTCTGTATTGCGAGCTTAGACATGGTATCATTTGTCATTTGTTTGGAAAATTTCATATAATTTGAGTGTTGCAGGCAGCTGTGTCAAAGAAATGTTATGTCGATTTGTTCAATTAAGGATGTAGTAAGGTGAAATTAAATAAATCTACGATTTTAAATTGATATCACAATTGGAAAGAGCATTGGTCAAGGAATAAATTCAGCTAAAAATATTGATAGGTTATGGACCTTGTTTGCAACATAATTCACGATTTAAAATTGGCGGGAAAGGCTCTCTTTGGCTGTTGCCTTAGTATAAGATGTACACATAGTTGATTTCTGTCACATGTAAGGAAAATCTACCATCTAATGCAGTCTTGCTTACTGACCTTAAATGAGCTACTGAAGCTTTTGATGGCTAGACAATTGTGTGTTATAGGGCAAAATACTTTGGCGGATCCAGACTTCCAGACTTTCAGACCCATAATTTTTCAAAAAGGGAGGGGGCGGAACAAAATGTTCCGAAAAACCCTAGGAATTTTAAATATTTTCCGACCTAAGAAATATATTACATAGTAATAATGGATAAAATCAGAGAGATTCGAATGGCTTTTACGAATTTCAAAATAAGGTTTATCGTGTGATCAATAATCTCAACTTTGCAACGATGATAAATATTTATCGAAAGCGTGCAAAACCTGCTCACACGTGCGACTGAACACGTTTTAGTTATTACACTCTTATATTTGATCTACATCTTGACAAAAGCATAAACAAACTCAAACTAAATTAGAAATTACATTTCATGTCCTTATAACTAACAGGCGCGTGGCATTACGGACGAGTTGTATAGTCTGACCAAGGTTGTCGCTTTCTGTCTAAGACTAGTCACCTACAAGTCGTGATAGTAGAATATTTTAGTCATAACTTTGTTCGGGACAGTTTGGCTGTTTTGATATATATTTTTTTTCATTATTATTTTTGTAAATGGAAAATTTTACTTTAACAAATTCTGACACAAGTTTTAAAATGACAAGATTGTTTTTCTATTTATTCAAAATTCACATTTATATCACAAACGGCAATTGAGACACGTAAGGGGTCTGAAAAAAGTTCATACAATCATAATACACTTCATTGATACATGTAGAGAGTCAGTGAATCTCCTTTTCCAGGAAAAAAATTCGTGGAGAATTTAGGCAAAACATTTCAAAAAGCGCAACTTTTTCTTTGCCATGAAGATGACCAATACGATAAGCTCTTACGTAAGGGATATAAAAGATAACGTCTTCAACTTTATTATAAACGTAAAGAATGTTTATTGCATCTTGGGGTGGCTATAATGACTAATGGTTTTATGAATCACGCCGATATTTTAGCTTAAATGGCTATATTGTACCTTTTAATGACGCTCCTTGTGTGATAATTGATACCGGAAAAAGATACAGAAGATCATTAAATAAATTGAAAACACGAAATCTGTATAAATATCTGTAAGGAAACAAAAAGAGAAGTCACATGTACTAATGCAATCTCAATTAAGCAAAAATTGCGCACTGAAAATTTAATAATAGTGAAATAGGGTATGTAAGTCTCGTTCAATTTTGCTACTTCCGGGTCCATAGATTCTACCCGGAAGTTGCATTTTGTGAAGATGTATGACGTTTCAAACACAAAATGGAACGTCATAATTCGAAAACGTCACTTTTTTACGGGAAATGTATTCTTATTTCAATTTTATCGTGAAATCTCGGTGTCACATGACGAGACTGACAGACCCTATTACATTGTCAAAAGTAATATAAGATTAACTAAAAAAGTAATATTAAACTAGAAAAATGTGAGCAAAGCTCACTAATTACCATACCTCCCCTTCCCCGGTTGAAAAAAAATCTAATCAAAATTTAAATAGCTGGTGCACAATGACAATATGTACTAAAAATTCTGTGAAAGTTTCAGTGAATTTCATCCAGTGGTCTAGGAGGAGTTGTCGCCACAAAGTAGGTACCCTATGGCGGACGGACGGACGGACGGACGGACAAACGAACAAACGAACGAACGAACGGACACCATGATTACTATATACGGCCCGCTTAAGCGGGGGTATAACTATCATTTTTGTGTCTAAAGTGTTTAATCTATCGCAATGATACTCTACGCGCAGATTCTAACTTTATTTCATTTTGGTGGAAGCCTTTGACGAAACCTGTAAGCTCATTGTATAAGATTTTATTTCTGTATATACTGTACTTGGTGGAACCCATAGTCAAGTGGAATGTATCTATTATAAATATCATAAGTCATGTAGCATTTCATTATGAACTTCTTTTAATTGGTTTGAAAGCATGCATTCAAACTATTCAAACTATTTATCTAAATCTACCCATATAAGATTTTCATTTGCAAAATATCAGTTTTCAAAATTTATACACTTTCATACATGATATATAAATATAAAACAGAGTAAAGTGGTGAATCCTAACAACGTTAGAACCATGATCCATCTTCCTTGATGTTATAAGCAGTGAAAGTGCAGCGGGTTGGTAATAAATGATTACATTCTGATTATATAATCGCTATCAAGTCATTTCTCATGTCCAAAAGACTTCACTTATTTGTATTGATTACAGTCTTTACTGTGATAACCAATGAAACTGGAAAACTTAAAAGCATCCCAATGTTGAGTTAACCTCAATTGCTATTTGTTTCACATATACGAAAATCGCTTACGTTATCAATAACAATATGTATATAACCTATTCCCAAGCACCACGCTTGGATTTGTATAACATATATTTGTACTTCAGTGAATAGCCAAATAATGATTCTTGCATTGAATATTTAGCTGCATCTGTGTTGCAAAATTCTTTACCTCCATTGCTATATATATATATCTTAAATGATGAAAATGGCTTGCGTCATTGATAGCAATATTTATATAATCAATTTCCAAGCATCGTGTATGGATTTGTATTACTACACTAAAGAACAGGTGATCAGCATGCTGGGATTTCTTATTTACAACATATTTGTCAAGTTCGGAGGCAAGATATTCCAACAGACAGTCGGCATTCCAATGGGTACGAATTGTGCTCCACTCTTAGCCGACCTGTTTTTGTTTTCTTACGAAACAGAGTTTTTGCAAAATTTGGTCAAACAAAATAAAATGAAAGAGGCTATTTCCTTTAATTACCCATACAGATATATTGATGAAGTCTTGTAGCTTAATAATAGTAAATTTGCCGACCATATTCTTTTAATATTTACCCTAGAACTTGAAATAAAGGAGTCTACAGACAATGACCATTCTGTTTCGTTTTTAGATTTACTTCTAGAGTTTGACGACAGTGGCAACCTCAGCACACGAATTTATGACAAAAGAGACGATTTCAATTTTGATACTGTAAACTTTCCACACCTCGACAGTAATATTCCGTCTTCCCCATCATATGGAGTATATATTTCTCAATTGATTCGTTAGGCTAGAGTCGCAATCAAGATTTTTTGCATCGACACAGATGTTCAATGCGATAGCTTTTAAATCAGGGCTTTGATAAATGAAGATTAATAGTTTTTTCTCAAGAAATTTATTGGACGATATCAAGATTTGATTGATAATTATTTAATTCCAATTTCCGCTTTTTAGACGGTTTTGTTTAAGTTTTGGCTTCTTCTTTGAGGTTTCTCTTTATGCCACTTTAGTGTGATTTGTGCACTTAGCGACAAAAACATTTTACCTGTATGAGACAAGGCTTGTACATCGAACGACAAAAACATTTCACCCGGGTGGAAAAAAATCAATGTTTTGACAATATTATGGCTTTGACATTTAACACAATCTGGGCACACAGAAGCTACAGTTAGTCGTCATACAAGCGGGAGTTGATGTATCATTAAACCTGGTTTAACCCACCATTTTATTTATAGAATGCCAGTTCGAAGTCGGGAATATGACGGCTTGCCAAATATGTTCTGTATTGGGTTGTATTTCCCTGATTCTTTCATATGTTATACGGATTTTCCTTACTGGTCTCTCCATTTGATCGATTCAGACTTTTGTTGTCACTTTTATTTATGGAACTACGATTTTGTTGTTCATCTTGGAGTCACCACGAGGCCTTCAACAATGAGCTATACTCATACCTCATAGTGATTTCAAGACGGCATATAGCACCGATTTGAGCAGATTCATTGCTAAATGTCGAGTAACGCTACATCCATGTATTTTCTCTTATGTTCATGGATAATGGGTAATTAACAAATATAAAAGTAACTGGCAAAGTGTTCTTATAGCCCTTTTCAAAAAGTATTGTTATCTTTTCCTTGATTGGAACTCTCCAATCAAATGGAATTACAAACACTCTTCGCTTCCGGTTATCACTTGTGCGGTTGGCTAACAATACATAAATTAATTTTAATTCTAACGAAATTAGTGTAGTGTCACAGTAAACAATGATCAAGCAATGTAATACGAACAGTGTTATAAACTGTGGTCAGCATGAACAACACTTACCGTATTGGGTTAATAACCGGAACTGTTTCATTGTACTTAGTATTTAATTACGAAACCGAAGAGCGGACCAAATGAATTTTTTAAAAGACCTATGACTACTGTCATCCGTTACCGGACAAAAAGACTCAAATTTCTATTTATATTACTTATTTTACCAATAAAGTTGTATTTTGGGACAGTATATCTTTAGTTTCTATGCATGAAAGTAGTTTTCCTATATTATCTTGATATGAAAACAGCCAACATTCAAATCAATTGTTGAATAAACACTTATTTCACCTCAGTGTCAATATAAGTAAACCCAAAGTTCCATTCAATTCGTTAGGAAGGCAAGTTTCAATTTTTTTTCTGTAGTCTCCGTTTTTTGTTCTCTACAAATTTTGTTTTTATGTAAAGTTTTCAAAGTTCATACTATTCTGAACTTGAGTAAAGTTTTAAATTGTAAAAAATACTGGAATTGTTTTTTTTTTGTTTGTTTGTTTGTTTGGTTTTTTTTTGTATTTTTTGGTTTTTGTTTTTGTTTGTTTTTTTGTTTTTGTTTGTTTGTTTTTTTTTTTTTGTTTTGTTTTGTTTTGTTTTGTTTTTTATTTGTGGGGTTGTTTTTTTCTTTTCTTATTTGTGACTTATTATCTGGGACTCAAAAATTGAATTGTTGAATGAAAGAAACTATTACAGACAATATGGTTAAAGACAGATTTAAGTTGCAGGGAGATTATTCGTTTTACCTCAATTTATTTATACATGGCAAAGTCCATAAATCTCATGTAAAACGTCATCAAACGAAAGGTCATTTTTACGGGGAAAGTCGATGTGTAAGTCCGAGAAAACCTCTTATAATAAACTTACCCATACTGCATTCACACGTAATTCGATTTGATTCGCATTCAATGCGCATTAAGGGAGTACGAATGTCAGAAATTTTGTATTTAGAATTAAAATGCTGACCTTTTGTTTTGAAAAACTTTGTTTATAGAACAAAGTGAGCAAAAAAATTGAAAATCCATGTAAGAATTTTTGAGATACAAGACGTCAAAATTTTGGCGGGAAACAGTTCTCTCTAGAGTTTTCCTTCAATTGCCATTAGTTGTTTATATGCCTTCAAATATATGAAATTATCGTATACTTAGTTAAAATATGATTTAAAATTTACCCGTAGATAAAACCAGATTATTCCAACAAAAATTTACGAAGCGGGCTGATATGGCATTGTTATCAACTGCTTCCGGTAATTATCGCGTGCCTTTCCGTCACAACTCGGAGGCTTTATTGCACGCAATTTCGTGTATTTCCGTAAAATCGATAAACATTGCATACGACATCATCATATCAGTTAAAGTGTAATAACAAAATACGAATACTGCAATTTAAAAGTATGAGTATATTTTTTGCTGAAAATTTACAGTTGAAGTATATGATAAAAATATCATTACATGTCATTTTTCATATCACACCATTCATCAGCCCGCGGTCAAAATCATCCCTCGAGCCTGACGGCTCTCGGGCTGATATAACGACCTTGGGCTGATAAAGGGTGTAATATGAAAAATACCATGAAATAATCTATAAGTACCATTGGAAGTTTATAAGACTACTTTCTTCTTTTTAAAGTGACCCATGACCAAGAAAATATGATACATTTGCAAAAAAATTTAACCGTATTTGAATGGATAAAACCGGAGGATATCGAATGCTTCTGCAATCTGATGCTCATACTCCTTAAGTTTTTTTTTACTCAAAGCGTATTTTTAACGTTGCGTTCACACGTAATACGTATCGAATGTGCATCGAAATAAGTAAATACCGAAGGGACTGTGAATTTACTTTCTGCATATGCGCATTTCGACAACTGATGTCTCATCAGTGCAGATAAAATCTAAACGTTTGGAAGACCGTAATCTCAAAGATTTTTAAAAACTGATAGAGAACAAATAACCAATATGATCTAAATGTAAAAGCCAAAATCAGCTTAGGACAGAGCTTTGCATGATGGAGATACTCCTTAGTTTGCAACACAATTTACAAAAATTTAGATATTGTAGATTCCAAAAATAATCGGCTTTCGGGTCAGCACCGAAGTACTGACTACTGGGCTGTAGTCAGTTCGTATTCTATGCGCATTATATGTACGTCTGAATGCACCATTAATTCCAAATATTATGACGTTTTTAATGTCGTGTTTTTATTTCCGTGCATTGTAGCTGTCTAACGTCCTTGTTTTGTCTTTGTTTTTCTCTGTTGCCGTTTTGGCATTTCTTTGGATTTCGATTTTTGTGGTCTTCGCTTCCCTGTTTCCTTCGGTATTCTACTGCTGTTGTTGTGACTGAATAACAGGGTAATCACATCACAACTGACCTTAAAATTATCCTTTAGATTGTTTCCAATTACATAGAAGTTTAATAAAAGAAAAATAATGCTATTTTGTAGACATAAAGTCTTATCCGGGACACCAAGGAGCAAAAAGTTTAAAAATAACCCTTTTCGTCATCTTGAGCTGACTTGGCAGATTTGAATGATAAAATATTGAACTTTATCGTAAGGAATGTTTAATGCAGCTAAAGAGTTGCTGTAATTACTATAGGCTACATAAAACACTCTATTAATATAGCTCAAATTGCTATGTTAAAGCATCAGTGACACGCTTAATGCAATAATTGAAGCCGGAAACAGATAGCGGTAGATCATTAAATGAATCAAGGACATGTGATCTGTGTTTATCTGTAAGTAAATAAAAAGATGGTTCATGAGAATTAAACTATTCTATGTAAAATCTTGCAATATTCTTTAATACTAGTTGGAGTGTTTGGGAGTTATGTTACTGGTTGAGTAGTTATTTCTTATAAACCGTAACCATAAACCGGTTTATCCCTACCGTAAGTTCTCGCTAGTGCCGGTACCAAGTCCGGTTATCCCCAGTTCATGTAGCTGTCTGCGTTTGTCTTTTGTCTTTTGTCTTTTCATTGTTTATCATGTGCAGTTGATTGTGCAAGTGTTACCTATAATCTTCTCCACATTAATTATATTGATTTTGCTTTAACGCACCAGGAATACGTGAAATAAAACACCTAGAAATGTGCATAAACCCTTGCGTATTTGCAAACTGTGCAAAAATTGAATGCTGAAAACCTGATTATGTGATCAGTGGGTTATGTATAACAAACATAAATTTGTTTTATTTATTTAGCATTTTTGGCTTTCATATTTTTTCCCTTTTCTATAATATTGTTCTTTGTTATTTTGTTACCGCTGTATTGATGCCTTTATGTCTGATGTAATGTCCTTTCTCAAAAGACACATCAGTGCAGCTGTATTCGGTGCAACTGTCTTGAAACATGATTACATTGATTTTTCTACAACAAGAGTTTTCAGAAGACAACATAGCTCGCCGGGGATTACAGTAACGCAATGCACAATTAATTTGAAGGTTATACATTTTCATGATAATAATCTATTATGGACTTCTCCAGAGGGAACCGTTTTCCTATAGTGTTGTCTGGGGCGTATAGTGCACGAGCCGACAGGCGAGGGCACTATTCGCACCAGACAACACTATAGGAAAACGGTTCCTGAGGGAGAAGTCCGTAATTAATTTAGTACATAACATAAAAGAAATCAAAATCAAAAGGAGGCAAAGTATAGTAAACCGGAAGTCACATGAGGTATAGTCCCGTCGTCAAGTATAGTATTCCGCTGTCAAGGTAAACAAATAGCTGTTCAAATATAGTGACGTCAGATTATCCAATGAAATCTTAGGATTTTTACATGTTATGTACTAAATACTTTAAATGCGATATAAGAAAGCCACATGTCAAACAGGAACTCTCTATCACTAAAAGACTAACTTCTATTAACAGGGTTCAAATTTTTGTTTAAAAACTGCCCTCAGGGCAATGTTAAGGTCAAAATGTCTACAACTATGGTACTACCAGAAAGCTCTCACCATAAGGAAGTCATGAACAAAATATAAACACCCTTTAACTAAACAACTAACTTCTAGAAGCAAGGTTGAAGTTTTTTTTTT
>MJUU01042247.1:17893-38513 GCA_002080025.1 Modiolus philippinarum | reverse complement strand
GGTGGCGGTCGCTTGGAGTTTAGCACTACTGTATAGTCTACCTCAGATTGTTATTTTCTCATTGCAACTAAGGTCTGATGGAAAATATGACTGTTGGGCAACTTTTGATCCGTATTGGACTCTAAAATTATATGTCACTTGTTTTACCGTTCTAATTTACATAATACCTACGATTATATTAATTTTTTGTTACGGCTGTATTTGTTATACAGTTTGGAAACGAGGTCGAGTTGGAGAACCAGTGCCGCCTTCTGGTGGCCTTTCATGGTCAGAAGTACAACTAAACAAAACAAATGGCCAGAGCACAAGTAAATGCAGCTTGGACAAAATGAACGCAGCCGCGGATAGTCGTAAAACAACAGGGAATCATGGGATATCAAGAGCTAAAATTAGAACAGTCCAGATGACTTTGACTGTAGTGCTGTGTTATCTCATGTGCTGGTCACCATTTTTCATAGCTCAGATGTGGTCAGCATACGACGAAAATGCACCATTTAATGGTAAGTTTGATTTTCATTTTTAATTAGACGTTCTGTAAGTCTCTTTCAAATTAACAAACTTCAAATTCTCGGTACATAAATTGTATCCAGTAGTTTTAATTTTACGAAAATTTCTGAAATTACAACAATTATTAAGCAAAATAAATAACAATAGAAAAGATTACAAAAATGCAAAAAAAACTTTGAACGGAAAAGTCTTGCCGGAAACATTTTTGAATTACAATATGACTATAAAATCTCAATGTCTTGTAACAAGAGAATTCATACAAAAATTACCCATTTTCTCAATTGCAGCTGCAGCAGATAAAAAGTAGTTCTTTGAGTTGTTATTACTCCCCTTTGGATCGTTGTCTCTTTGACACATTCTCCGTTTCCCTTCTTTTTTCTACTTAATCTTATTTAATTACCGCTGCTGTTTATTTACCGTCTTTGCATACTTTTTTGTGTCATTTTTTCCAATGAAAAGAATGGTAATCCACATGAGAGTGTATTAATGAAAACGAGATAACAGGAAACACTTACAATGGCCGAATATTACGATCACATACCACAATCCACCAGGAAACAATAAAATGACAAAAGACTAACATCGACAACGGTAGGAACTTGGGATAGCCGGACTTGGTACCTGCACTAGCAACAGCCAGTGGGTAGGATTAAACCAGTTTACGGGTATCCAAACCCCCCCTTTTCTCTGTCCCGTTTCTCTATAGTATAATTAACATACAAATAAAACCCAATACAGGTAGACCACTAACTCTAAGACTACAATCTTGAAAAGGAAAGAATAAGACAAAATGTAATTTCGGAAAATGGGTCAAGGAGTGCCCGCCGATAAACTGCTGCCAAGCTCAAGGAGCCTAGTCTGCTGATAAAACACTATCACTCTACGGAATAATAATCAAATTCAAAACTTCCCGAAGGCTTTGGTAAAGAATCATCATCGATTGCAGTAGGCATCGACAGTATCAGTGAGAGGCCAGTATAATAGTAAAATATTCAGGTCATTGGATCCCAAAGCCAATTTAACGGAATCATGAAGAATAGCGAGTCAATACTAGTATCTCCTTTTTCGTAAAGAATGTACGTTACGTCACAGTTTTTCTGTTTTTTTATCAGTTTTTGACATTTTAAACAACATTTCCGTAAAAACGAGGTTGAGAAATATGTCTTTTTCATTGTTGAAATTTTCAGTAAAATGCATATACCGGAAGTTGCAATATTCCAAAGACATGAGGTCATTTATCAAAATTTTGAATGCTAAACGCTTTTAAAATCAAATTGTCAGTGTCACGTGTCGTTATAGGTCTAACTACTAATTAACGAAGTAAGCTTTGTTCCTCCACCTGCCTATTTCGACTTCTGTCCTTTCAGAGGATGCATAAAAGCTGATAGAAACCAAAACAAACCATAAAGCTGATAGAGAACAAACTATACCCATAAGATCTTAATTTGGATTCAAAATCAAATTTGCACAAAAGGAGATACTCAAAAGTTGTAAACAAATTCCTCTACCGGATTTTGCTTTAGTACCGGATTTGACATGTTCAACATGGGTGGGTGTCATTATAAGAAGCAGGAGATGCTTACTCTACCGATGCACCTGATCTCACCCATGGTTTTTTTTGGGAGTCCGTGTTGTTCATCTTTGTGTGTGTGTGTGTATGTGTCTTCATTTTTCTTTTCTGTGCTGTACTCATGTTGTGTCTCTATTTCTTTTTTGTTTCCGAAGTTGCCATAGTCCTTGGATTATTCGTTTTGGACTGACGGTTCGATTCTCACTTACTTGAAACATTTATACACTACAAGTTTCAGAATAACTGGTTTCCGCTTAATGACAGATCATTGTTTTGTCTGCTTTTTTCAATGATTTTTGTCAGTTAATACATGTCGTCACACAAGATAGTTTTCTTATCATATTTACTCCTATCTAACTTTAGTTCTATTACCAACCTACAGAATGGTAATCATTTTATGCCCTAAACTATTTGAAGAACAAGTTGACTTTCCAACCCGAAAATAACCCTTTCCACTTAGACAATTTAAAAAGATGTTCTTGACGTCGTTCTCAATCCGAGGCGATTTAAATGTTAATTTTGTAGTCATTCTGGTACAAATATATTTGTCAAACATCTGACTGGCATATGTCATCCCAGTTGCGTGTTCATTCAAAGTTTTGGATACTCAACATCATGGGGTTCTAAGGATTTCGAACTTTCTTAAATTAGCGATTGACACTTAATTAAGGGAGTACGGGTTTCAGAAAATTTGTAATAATAATAAAAACGCTTACCTTTTGTTTTGAAAAGTTTTTCGAATAAATGATACATAAGACGTCAAAATTTTAATTTTGGTGGGAAACGAATTTCTCCAGAGTTTTCTTCATTTTCAATTAGCTGCTTATATGCCTTAAAATATAGAGAAATATAATTGGGAGTTGATAAAATTGTGAGAATTGTCTATTTTATGTATTTTGAAGTGGCCTATGGCCAGAAAAATAACAAAATACCGAAGTTACTGGCGATTTATTTTCTGAATATGCGCATTTCGACAACTAAAGATTTGGAAGTCCACTAACCAAAAAACATGTTAAAGCTGATAGAGAACAAATAACCAAAAGGATCTAAATAGAAAAACCAAAATTCAGTTGACGACAGAGCTATGCATGAGGGTGATACTCCTTAGTTTTAAATAAAATTCTGCAAATTTAGATATCGGGTTTCGGGTCAGCACCGAAGTACTGATTACTTGGTTAGTGAATACCCTCGGGGACTAACAGTCCACCAACAGAGGCATTGGCACAGTGGTAAAAAATGTTAATGCTAATTTATTTTCTGCATATGCGCATTTCGACAACTTATGTCCAATTGGTGCAGATCAAACCAAAACATTTGGAAGTCCATTAACCGAAAAATATGTTAAAGCTGATATAGAACAAATAACCAAAAGATCTAAATAGAAAAGTCAAAATTCAGCTAAGGACAGAGCTATTCATGGGGGAGATACTCCTTAGTTTTAAACAAAAATTTGCAAAATTTATATGTTGCAAGTTTCAATACAATCGGTTTTCGGGTCAGCACCGAAGTACTGACTACTGGGTTAGTGAACACCATCGGGGACTAACAATATGATACAAATATGTCCTTTTTACTCTTGAAACTTTCGGTTACATGCATATGCCAGAAGTTGCACTTTTCGAAAATATATGACGAATAGAAATTTTATCTTAATTTTCAGTGTCAATGGACTTTATATGCTTTACTACTAAATACCTTATTCTTGCAGATTTGGAAAGCGTATGTCCCTTCGGTTTAGAAAACAATTGAGACCGAACCTTCAATCTTAAAATGAATAGCAACATCGGAAACACAATGAACAAAGACGAAACATGAGCATGGCACAGAAACATAATGAAGATACACACACATACAATGATGAACAACACGGACCCCATTAAAAACCATGGATGAGATCAGGTACATCGGAAGAGTAAGCATTTCCTGCTTTTAATAGGATACTCATTTGGAGTTGATAAACCGAAAATGTATAAAAGCATAACCCAATAAAAGATCCATAAAAGCCGAAAAGAACAAATTCATGATGATTCAAAATAAGATTTGCACAGGCTCATAAGTTTTCAGCAAATTTGTAACATTTACATAAACACTGCAAGTTCCAGCATAATTGGTTTTCGCTTAATAACAGATTATTATTTTGTCTACTTTTTCAATGTAATTTTTGTCAGTTAATACGAGTTGTCACACTAATGGGTTTTTCTTCTTATATTTACTCCTTTCTAAGTGAAGCTCTGTGAATGGCAATCATTCTATGGAATATGGTGTGGACAATTTGACTTTCCAATCCGAAAATAACCTTTTCCACTTTTTAGCCAAATGAAAAAAGGTGTTCTTTAAATAGTTTTGAATCTAAGTTCACACGGATGTAGGCGTTTGAGATGTTGTTAATTTTAAGTCATTCTGATATATTGTACAAATTAAATATCTCTGTTAGATGTCTAAGTGGCATATGTTTCCTTATTGTAGTCCTGACACAAGTCCATCTTAGTAGCGTATTCAAGTTTTGGATACACAAATTCCTAGGGACTTTTCATTTTCATGAATAAAATATTTACACTTATTTAAGGGAGTATGCGTATCAGAAAAACTTTGTGATAAGAATGAAAGCTCTTACCTGTTTTTTTTTTAAGTTTCATAATAAATTAAACATAAGACGTCAAAAGCTTGTTGCGAAACGGTTCTCTCTAGAATTTTGTTCGCTTCTTACAATCTGTTAATATGCCATAAAATAGATGAAATATTAAAGAATGACATTGGGAGTTAATAAAATTTTGTGAATTGTTTATTTTATGTATTTTAAAGTGACCTATGGTCAAGAAAATATGGTCAAAGTGCAAAAATATTTAACGCTGTTTGACTCCTGCAAATTAAAGCTCATATTCCCTTCAATGTAATTTATCGGACGAACAACTGATTTTCAACCCACAGTGTTACTTGTATCACCTCAAACTCCAATAATAAAGTGTGCCTTTTTAAGGGACCGACCATTTAACTTGAAGGGGGGGGGCTATGGTTTTTTTTCTAAAAAAATATTTTGGATCTGATTTTATGTGAAAAAAATATTTTGGCTGCCAAAATGATGAAAAAAAAATTTCTGAATGAGGCTTTCTGCCCCAAAAAATAATGTTAATTTGAAAAATAATATTTTGTTGATACGCGTGCAAAAAATAAATAATTTGTTTTTCTGTTTAGAAAAAAAACCATAACCCCCCCCCCCCTTTCAGGTTAAATGGTCGGTCCCTAACCAAATTGAAATTGTTTCAGAATAATATTTTAAGACTAGCCATAAATGATCATGATTATTAATCGCAACTATTTTCATAGACATGGAATCTGCAAGCATAGGGTCAGAATGATATTTTAAGACCCAAGCTGACCCCAGACAGCCATGAATGATCATAATTTTTAATTACAACTATTTTTACATGAAATCTGTAAGAATAAGGTCAGAATGACATTTTATGACCCAACCAACTTACAAATAACAATATATGGTCGAAATATTTCATCAAAATTTTGCCATTGCTATGAAATTTGCATGCCTTGAGCAAATCAACCAAAATAACCGTTGAGGGTCATGCTTTTTCATTGCAACTTCTAACAAAACCTAGAAATTTGAGCCATATTTGATATATTTCCCACAGCAATTGATTTGTTAGTTATGTAAACATATATTTGTTCCACCTGACAAAAGTTCAATTGGAACATATATTATAAACATTGGCATAATATTTCTTCCTTTTGAAACAAATATTATATAACATTTGTTCTGTTAGGAACAAATATCATAATATTTGTTCCAATGGAACAAATTTAATGTAAAATATTTTCCTTTGGAACAAATCATATTGTTGAACTTATATTCTGTTACAGTTATATTAACCAAATTATTTTTCCCGTTATTTTAATTTCTATCTTTTTTTTGGTGACCAAACGGTCACCAGGCTTAAGCCCTAATTGGAAGAATCTATGAATATATTCTTTTATGCAATGCAATCATTTTCTTTTTAGTTTTTTCGCTTTGAAATTTAAATTCTACAACCCATTCCCCCTCAAAATTAATAATCACGCTTCACATGGAATCTAATATAATTATTAGTCCCAGGCTAATGAAGGATGCGTCCAACAAACCCATATTGATAAAGAAACAAAATAAAATGGTAAAGTTGGCCACGATTAAAAGGTAAAAAACACAAAATGTACAAATTAAAAAACACATAAAAAAGGAAAGAGAGGAAGGGAAAACTGCCCAACGTTTCGGCCTATATGGCCTTCGACTAGGGGACTACCGGGCAAAATACGGAGAAGAGAGAAGGCAGACATATTGATAAAGTATCTATAGGAAATACAAAAGTTCTATGAGTCTATAAATGGCTTCAGTGCATTTTTTCCTTTATTGGTGAGATCACGACTGACAACCGTGATGTACTTTCAGTTTCGCGAGAGTATATCAGTTCCATAAATAATTTAATCTGACAGAACATTAAGACCAAAAGTCCTTATTGTGATTAAGAAAATGTAATGTTTCGCAAAATAATGTGAGATGTCACATCGCAGTTTGAATAAATAGAGGTTTCCCACACATTTTGCAATTCTGGAACTTGCAATTCTCATACCGGAAGTTAACACGGCAAAAACCGGAACCGGAACTTCCAGTTTTCATAGACTTTAAAATCTCATACGACACCGGTGTATGTTTTATCTTCAATATTTTAGTTTTTGTTTCCGATGTATATTTTACCCATAATGCCTCATTTTATGAATCTTTCGTATGTTTTGCAAACAATGCTTTCGTGTTTTTACACTATTTTTTTATCCTAATGCTGAAGTTTTTTAAAAGGGTGTAGCAAAAGGCCAAATCATTGACATTTTGTTTATGTGGAAAACTTTCTCTTTGGTGAAAATATTAATGTTGAACTCGTATTTTCCGGATAATTTTCATACCCCGTCTGTTGTAGTGTATATGCTATTTCCTATCATATGTCCAATCGTAACTACTCAGCCATATACCGGATAAATTTAGTGCAGCCGAAATGCCGAGTAGCTACGATTGATCACATGTCATCATCATTTCCCCATAGAATAAGTATAACTTTAACCTTTTTGTTTAAAAGCTGGGTAACTACTTCATTTAATCAAATTAAATCTGAGGAAAGCGTGGGTTTGATGCTTTTACACAAGCATAAGATTCGTCTCTCTAAATCGCAAAAAACAACATTTTCTCTGTACTTTTGCTCAATATGTAACAGCTTTATGGGCAAAAACGTGATTATCTATATAAGTGCAGATAATTACGAACTGTCGTCTCACAGAGAATTAATGCGTCTTGATTATTGTCCTTAAGAGCAATTAAATTAATAAAATTGTCAGTATTCAAAGCAGTTATTGGCCTCCAAGTCCTAAGTTATATCACTGTTTACATCGATTCTCAATAGTCCTTATCTTTATCTAATTCAGACATTTATTTTGGACGTAACTGCATCAACTTTTACGGCATATATTCCGAATGGCACTCATCCGTATGACAAATTCATCACAGTCTTTGTCAGATAAGGAAATTGCTTAACGAAGAGATTGTATAATAATTAACAGACAACTTCCGTTATCCGATGGGATGTAATTAAGTCTTATCTTGTTTTCATTGAATAGTGTTGTAAAGGTGAAGGGTAAGATTTCAATTTCATGCTTATATAATTACTTTTATCCATTTTTAGTCACAATCTGAGTTTTGTTTATCTTTGTAAATGGGTTGAACATGGTTCATTTTGTTACCAAATTTATCATCATTAAAGGGAGACAACCATAACAAAGACCACTTCCAAATAATTACGCTGTTGGGCATTAAACATCAATTTATGAATCAATACATGTAACCTTTCACCATAACTGTCGAAAATTTAGCAGACATTTGCATTTTTCTATCTGAAATATCATCACAATACAGGCGCGGATCCAGGCATTTAGAAAAGGTGGGGTTCCAATTGGAAATGAAAGGAAAGGATATTTCGCGAAAATTTTCGGGGTATTTCTTAATAAAACGTCAGGATAATAATTACAAAATACCTGATTGTCCAGAAAAAGGGGGGGTTCCAACCCCGGAACCCCCCTGGATCCGCCAATGACAATACATTCCCACCAGACAATTATATGGTAAACAACGAAATAACTTCGAACTTCAGTCAATTGTAGATTAAAGTTATTTTGTTGTTTACCATGTAATTGCTTGATGGGACTTTGTGCACTAAATGTTCTGTATATAATTATATATTTATCATTGTTTAACAACAGTTCATTCGTCATCTTGCTAGTAATAAACTTTGTTTTTATGACACTGGCATAGGTATGAGTTGGCGGACATGGTAATTACTCTGCCCCACACCCAATCCTCACTTTTCTACTTCCAAACCCATTCTTCTTTAACCATTATATATATGTTTCCTGTTGCATTGTTGACTTTTCTTTTTTATTTGGCTTTTTTTTTGGTTGCAAACCGTCAGCTAAATACATTTTTCATTGTGAATGTGCACTGTAAATGATAAGATATAGGGTTTGTAAGTCTCGTTCAGTTTTTTTACTTTCGGGTAGATCAGTTGTACCCGGAAGTTGTATTTTGCACAGAAATATATGACGTTCCAAACAAAAATTTTGAGCTTCATAATACTCAGACGTCATATTTTGGCGGGAAACATTTTTGAATAGCATTTTTATCGTGAGTCTCTAGGGTCACATGACAAGACTTACAGACCCTATTGCAAAAATTTTTCCATTTAGAAATAATCACAAACACTCAAATGTAGATCACAAAGTGTAACCAGATTTTTTTTCTTTCAGGTCCAGTCTTCACAATAATTTTACTTCTAGCAAGTTTGAACAGTTGTACAAATCCCTGGATATACCTCTTCTTTAGTGATGCTGCCTTTGATAAAGTTAAAAATTGTTTAAAACCACAGAAAAGGACAACATTTGATATACATGTTAACACGTGGAGAAGTCACAGATCAAATTACAGCTCTAAATATAGTTCAACCATTCGTTAATATGCTACTATAAAACAAACGACGAATAAAAGATTGGGCAATAGGAGGTTATTTGCATTATGCGTTGAACAGAAGACCAAAAAGTGTTTTGCAAATAAGAGTTTAACTCTTTGCATTGTTCTGTCAAGATTTAAGTATTTTGGTACTCAGAGATTAATACATGGCTTTTTCCATATCAGCGCGGTTATCATCCATATACTCCTGATATGGGTCGAGGGATGATAACCGTGCTGATAGGCCATGTCTTAATCTGTTTATTATATACTTACAATTAGGAGTTATCATCACACCCGGGCCGAAATAGCCATATCACCGGGCTGATATGGATATTTCAGAACGAGACGGTCTGATATGGCCATATCAGACTGGGTATATGATATGGACTGTTAACTTCCGGCTGTATTACATATGCAAAACACAACATATCTTTGCTAAGTATGTAATAAACTAAATCAATTTTGGTGTAGCGAAGATATTCGATCGAGTTTCTTTGATTGTACAAAATAGCGCGAAAGTTCCCGCATTCGAATTCATTCTAAAATCTTTTTTTGATGATAAATAATCCACCGTGTGTGCTATAAAATAGATCTAAAAACTTGCACCCCTTTACTCATATTATTGATAGCGTATTGTGATCGATCGTGACAGAAATGTTTAATTTAGAAATGAATAAACATAACTGGCTAAAATGAACGTCATAGGTCAAACTTACGACTAAACACCGTTGAGTTAACGTCTTTAGATGTTTATTATTTGAAAATAATTTGTGCATATCAAAATAGCAATAACTGTTTCAAGATCACAGGTACATTGTACAGCAATATGTCCCAATTGGCTAATGACGAGAATTATGCATTTTCATTGGTCGAAATTCAATAGTTAACGCGCTACGATTGCAAACAGTGATTTTTACCCACAATTCTTAAGTTTCTGATTTGTCGACGACAAAAATTGACGATCAATGAATCGTAAGTTTTTATTTTATTTAGAAGTTTATTTGTCTTATTTTATTATGTACTTGGGTTAAGTTTAATAAATATATTTACTTTGCAGTTATAACAATGCTGTCTCCTTAATTCATTTCCAACTACAATGTTCTTAATTGGACTTGTAGTGGAACAGTTGTTCCAATTATTATATTTTATGTTTAATCAATTAAGAAGGCTAAATATCCTGTCCCAGACCATGTGGCAATTAGGAATAGTTGCCCCGGTTGTTTCTTCATTTCTTAGGTGTATTTTATGGGTTGATTTACTTGTTCTCGCCCTGATATGGCCTGGATGTTGAGCTCTGACTTCTCAATCAATTATTTGGGAGTTTTAATCATTGTACGCAGATAGAGCGTCAGAGATATTTTACCTCTGTTTTGTTTGTACACGCACATACAACGACAAATACTTTTTTCTGTTGGTGCTATAGTAATAAACGCTTACTTTTTGAAAGTGGATAAATTAAGATAGTCTGTCTTCTCAATCGATATATAGCCTTTCTAACACGAGATTGTAGTATTAGGTGTAAAACTAGACACACCACCGTAAATTTACCTTGTAAATTTCTTGCAAATTACGTGCACATTACGTATAATTGAATTAAGGTGGTATCTTTCTGGGCATCAAACGGATTTAGCTAGGTATTAACAGACAGTAGTCAAACACATACTGGCATAGTTAGAACCAGCTAATTTCAGATTCAACTTGGGATACTTAAGGTTAAGCTAGCTGGATACGGTCCAGCATAGGACTTAATATGTTATTTTTTCATAAAGTGTGTAACCCTTAAGGTTTGTAACTTTGTGTAAGATTTCGAAACTCCTCTGATAACTCGCATCCCCAATTCCCTTGAACAAAATTTTATATTCAACTATTTCGTTTTAAAGGCTTATTTCTCGAAAATTCATTTTTTTTTCCTCAAGCCAAATGGCCAAAACTTTGATTTACAAATGGGCAGAAGTAGTGCTGTTTGAAATATCTCTTTCAAACAACGAAATTTTAAAACTGGATGAAGTTTTATCTACCTAACAGGTAGTCATTTGAATATTGCAGGACTCAAATAATGCAAAGACCTGCAAATAGAAGTATGTATGCACAGCAAGTGAGGAAATAAAATGATGAGAGAAAACAAACAATGGTATCTGCTAGGTCTTGATATCAATAATGATATCATTTAACAGGCATGTGTGGGTATCAATGTTCGCTGAACGTATTTCATTATTTCGTGGATATCTTTGGACCTTTTCTTCCTTATTCATATCAAACTTTCGTTTTCCATCATTTTTGACTTATTTCTTTTCATTTCATTACAAATATTGCATGGACATTTATGAAATCCTCGGTTTGAAATA
The DNA here is from genome assembly GCA_002080025.1 of Modiolus philippinarum. Taxonomy (NCBI): domain Eukaryota; kingdom Metazoa; phylum Mollusca; class Bivalvia; order Mytilida; family Modiolidae; genus Modiolus; species Modiolus philippinarum. The sequence continues at coordinate 27,058 of MJUU01042247.1, read as the reverse complement.
TAAAAGCCGCTATTTGAAATTCTTATTTTATTTATTTATTTTTGTTTTTGATTTACCAACGGCAATCATTACAGTATGTTATTTTGGTACTTCGAGGAGAATAGACAATGAACAAGATAAGAAACAGGAAGGAGAGAGATAATATAAGTTAGATGAAAAACAAAACGGGCTGGTTAAAATCAACAGAACAACAAAAGGAAAAATAGGAAAAACAAAAATGCACACAGGAGCCAGAGAGTATATTCTCAGTACTGATCGACTATGCTACTTTCAGATATATCGAGGCAGTACCTTCAGGGTAGCCCTAAGCTTGACCATAAAATTGATACACTTAAGCACCATCAATCAAAAGTCGAGTATTACAAAGTTAGAAAAGATCTCACACCAGAAGGATTACACGAAATATGAATTTATATGTTTATATACTTCAAATTAACCGCTAAGTCATCCAGATGCTCTCGTGGACTATGAAGAATAATGNACAAAATTAAATCCCTAAATCCAAAAATGTAGGAGGAGTTTGAGTCACAAGAAAAGTGTGACGGACGGACGGACGGACGGACAGACGGAGGGTATAACATTATCCCCGAACTTTCTTCGAAAGTGCGGGGATAAAAATAGGAAGAACAAAAATGCACACAGGAGCCAGAGAGTATATCCTCAGTATTGATCGACTATGCTACTTTAAGATATATCGAGGCTGAGCAACTAAAAGTACCTTCAGGGCAGCCCTGAGCTTGACCATAAAATTGATACACTTAAACACCATCAGTCAGAATTAAGTCGAGCGTAACAAAGTAAAAAAAAAGATCTCACACCAGAAGGATTACACGAAATATGAATTTATATGTTTATATACTTCAAATTAACCGCTAAGTCATCCAGATGCTCTCGTGGACTATGAAGAATAATGTTATTTCTATGGAAGACTATTTCCTATCATTGAGATAACAATAAATGAGTGATAAATTTATCCTGAAAATATTTCAATTTTCAGGGGAAACGCGAGTGGTCTTGATATGTGATGTCGCAGATAAGAATTATCTATCGAGAAACCTGGACACGAAGAAATAAATATCACCGCAACTCGTGAAAAAGTACCAGATTATAATGGCATAGTTATGCCAAATTCAAGGTATATTCTAACTTCTTCAAGATGAATTTATCCTCATTTACTTGTTATCGTCATGTCAGAAAAAGGGTTTCCATACATCTTTAACAAATAGTGATGCAAGTTACTGCACAAATATGATGCTTCAAATTAATCTTCCTACACAAATTTCACCATCTTAAAATGTCAATTTCCTCCTCAGGAAGGAGCTTAGACACCAGTTTAATTATTTTCCATCTAAGTGACACCAGTTGTTTTGTGTCCAGTCTAATTTGCGAAGAGAGAATACACAAAGTGCATTGTTTGTCCTAAGTCGTGACATATTGGATTTGTTTCTAATTATAGTTATAGGATCGTTGTTGTCTACTTTTGTTAAAGAATTTCCCAAGCGACACAAAGAAAGAGAACATCTTAATACCTTTGATTTTCCTGGTCAATTCTTTAATTAAATAAGGCTTTATTGTCTTGTATCAAATACCAGTACCACACAATGATATTTGGGATATTGACGAAATGTGATTAATAAAAGATATGTCATTTTTTTTTATTCTAAGCACGATTTATGGTAATAGGATATATCATGTTAGTTATCATATTCCTCCAGAAGACAGGAGTTGTCTTAATAAACTTTTGTCAACAGGACAAAATTATTGGCTTAAAAACTAATACGACAGAGTTATGTTCAACCACTTTTGGCACTGTCACTCTTGATATCTTTCAGTCGTCGTCCTAAATTGACAAAGAGTCCCAAAACTTTTTACTATACATATAACAGATCTCTAAGAAATAATAGAATTTCGCGTCAAACTGCCATGTTTTATAAGCCGAATATAATTAATCTCGGTATAGGTCTATTGGTAGTACATTTAACAGGGGTAGTTTTCTGGAAACCAAGTTAATTTCCCAGACTTCCGTGTTACGCAGAGAGGAAAATGTCTTAAAACACTATTATTGTGGTTAACTAAAATGCCTTTAAGGTGGTTGCCTTTTCCCGGTTTACAGTCCAAGTTTTAAGTAGTCTGCCATGGCCAACACCCTTCCCACATAACCCTTAAATAGGCCTTAACACGAAAACCCCCATCAAGATCAAGACCTGGTTTACAACTCTAGACCTCTTGATGGCATTCCAGATCTTTAGTGGTTTTCAATTTGCTAGTTCTTAAATTGTGTAGCGTAACTTTTAAATTTGCTTCATTTCTTTTTTTTTTTCTTGTATAGCATATCTTTACAAATCATTGTCTTGTATACATTTTTGTTAAAATTATGTTGTGATCTCGTACCTTTTTGTCTCGTCTCGACATTTTCCTACCGGCTTTGATTTACATTCGTTACCTGGTATATACCGTTTTTCCTAGGAAAACCTATCTCTTCTTTGATGTATTGAATAATAGTTGTGGTGTGTCTAGTTCAAAATTCAGTACGAAGATTGTAGTAAATTTGGATTCCGGTGATATAGCCCTTTCTATAAACTGTTATCTTTTCCTGGATTAGAACTCTCCCATCAAATGGAGATACAAACACTCTTCTCTTCCGGTTATCACTCGTACGGTTGGATAACAATGCACAACTTAAACCCTGAATACATAAAATTCTAACAAAATTAATGTACGCACAACGAAATTTGCCGCAGTTAAAATCGCTTTACCAATTTTGTTTTAAATAAGACCCCAATTAAACATATATGTATCATTTTCTAATTTTTCGCCGCTGCTCTTTGTATATTTACCGAAATAATCAAAGTTCAAATAAAAATGTTATCCATAGACCTTAATATTAATTTTACTCAAATTTAAAGAAATTAGATGTGGGAGTGATTACGCAAACCAACAAACCAATGAAAAACACCAAATGGATTGCCGATGGATTACTTATTTGCATAAAGGGTGCTTGTTTGTTGTTTATTCGGGTGGCCAATGAAGAAACAGAATTTTAATTTGTTTACTAGTTTACATAAAAAAGTTTAGGTAAATCTGAGAATAAAATTTGCAGAACCACTATACAGAATTTTGATTTGTTTACTTATTTACATAAAAGTTTTGGTAAATCTGAGAATAAAATTTGCAGAACCAATATCCCGTTACCATTTATTTTTATTAAAATAAATTTGTTTACAGGTAAAAAGTTTTTGTTGACATTTTGTCAAGTAATTACATGATTATTTTTTTTTTTTGCTTTGCAATGGAGATTAACTCCCGACCCACGTATTTTGATCAATCGATAGACCCAAGGGCATTGTATCAATAAATACAGGTGTTCAGTTAACCAGGTATACTCCCTCTGTTTTCGACTCAAATTTTCTGTTAAAATAACAAAGAAGGGTAATGGAAAACTTTTTAACCCTTTTTAACCCTTTGTTGTAAAATTAGGATAATTTATGGCATGAAGCGACAAAAAATTAGCTTTCAATTGGTGTATGCCATGTCATCCTTTAACATATACTTAAAAATATTCGGAGAAAAGTAGCGGCAAACTTCGTTGTGGCTACTTTAGTTATCTAAATTATAATAGTGTTATGAACTGTGTTCAGGATGAACAACAATTCACCTAAACTATACCTAAACTTAACAAGAATCACTACTGAGATTCATTGCAGGATCTGCCAGATGTACCACTAAGCCCCTACCCAAACTCCTTATTGACTGCAGTTAGAGATGGTGTGGATAGCTACTGCGAAAAAGCCCTTTCCACGAACGGCGGAAATCAGAAATGGATTCTTAAAAACTCCAAAGATCTCCTTGAACAGCCATCCTCAAACAGTCTCGCCTACTGCAATAGCATTCAAACGTTTGATTTTTCTATCCTTTATACAACTCTTCCACATAATAAACTGAAAACAGTAATTTCCTATTTAATAAATCAATGTTTCTGTAACAAAGACGGAGAACGCATGTATTCTTATTTTGGTAATAGGAAAAGATAAAACATATTTTGTTAAGAACCATAATGAGTCGAACAAGAAATACAGTGAAAATGGTGTAATATGGATGCTTGAATTTTTTATCGACAACATTTTTGTCGAATGTGGAGGCCGCATTTTTCAACAAACAAAAAGGTCCCTATGGGAACAAATTGTGCGCCACTTTTAGCTGACTTTTTGCTTTATTCGCATGAAGCAAACTTTTTGCAAGGGCTAATACAACAGAAACAAAATAAAACTGGTTCAGACTTCAGCTTCAGATATATAGACGATGTACTTTCTCTTAATAACTTAAGATTTAAAGAATATTTACATCGGATCTACCCCATCCCAGTGATCTTGAAAGAGACAACCCGATACATCCAATTCTGCTTCATACCTCGACCTTTCGTTATACATTGACGAACAAGGACGTCTGGAATCTAGGTCATATGACAAACTTGACGATTTTGACTTCCAATTGTGAACTTTCCTTTTCTCAGCAGCAATATACCTATCTCCCCAGCACATGGAGTGTATATTTCATAATTAAATCGTTTCTGTAGAGTTTGTAGTTCATACAGTGACTTTGTGGAAAGAGCAGAAGCACTATTAGAAAAACTGCTGAGTCAGGGCTATGTTCAGCCGTTGTTACTTTCGCCCCTTCAGGTATTCTATGGCCATCACCACGACATCATAGATAGATATAAAATGTTGGTGTCACTGACTTTGAGTTGTTGTAACACCCCTTTGGGTCATTGTCTCTTTGACACATTCCCCGTTTCCCTTCTTCTTTCTATTTACCCTGGATTGACTCACTAACAGTTTGACGGTTGCTGTATACAGAGCAGGACATGCTTACCCTTCCGGAGTACCTGGTGTCAACCTTTTTGAGAGTTCACACTGTTAGGGCTTTAGTTTTTATTGTTGTATTTGTAGTGTTTGCGTTTTTTTTTTTTTGTTTTTTTTTTTTGGTTGTGTAGCGTCTTTGGTGTTCCATCTTCTGGTGTTCTTGCTTTTGTCTTGTCTCTCGACTTTGATTTTTGAAATCTTGTTCTTTGTTCCTTCGGTAGTCTACTGTCGTTGTTAAGACATGTTGGGTTGATAACCGGAACTGTTTCATTGTATTTAAATACCGAAACAGAACGGAACAGATGATTTTTTTGAAAAGGCCTCTTGATTAGCAAGTTCCGGTGATTCATCAAGTTAGAACCTTTCCAAGCAGAACAAAATCTGTCTTTGTCGAGAAATGCAATGATACAAAACCAGTTCAAAATGATATTCATAACAATCGAATTGTCTGAAAATGAATATGAAAGATAGCTGTTTTCAGATGTAATGTTTGATAAGCAAATCGATCTCAAATGCATAAATTAATCGTAATTATTTAAAAGAATTGGTTAATCAAATGAAATACTGTCATCGAAATTAATCCTTATAATTATTCATCGGCAAACGAATACCGAAGCAAAAAATTAGACGGGAAGGAATTCCAAAATAAAAATTAAACCATTACAGCGCATATCTAACACGAATTGGGACAGCATGATAAAGACAAAACAAATAAAGAACGTTACAAAACTAAAGCACTAGCAGTGTGAACCCCTACAATATAATTGGAGGTATTATCAAATGCTCCGGATGGGTAAAGTGATCTGCTCCGCGTGTTGCACCCGTCACACTGCCAATGAAAAGTCTTCTTTTTTGTCATGGTCAGTAGTCGTCAATCCGGTAAAAAAAACTCAGGATCTACCCTAAGATATCTATTCTAATAAAAACATTGTAACGATTTGTCAAATAATAGTTACGACCATACAACTTCTGTAGTTACAAATGGAACACTGATTGGTACAAGTTTTCGGGACAGTATTTGTTGACAAAATCATTTTTATCATATTTATAAGATTTTTGACATAAAAAGTCAATAGAAGGTTATTTCTTATCGTACCCCCACGAACAAAGTTCATGGGGTATATAGGAATCACTCTGTCCGTCTGTTTGTCTGTCTGTCTGTGATAGCAAACAATTTTTCGTAACAGTTTTCTCAGTAACTACTCATTACTGCAGCTTGAAATTTTGTATGCAAGTTTGACATGATGTCCCATACCGCAAGTGGCGATTTCAGGATTGCCGGACATCTACTTCCTGTTTACCGACTTTGTTAATTTTCGAGATCTTTTGTCAATCTTAAGAACCTTTCGTAACAGTTTTCTCAGCAATTACTCATCACTGCAACTTGAAATTTTTTATTCAAGTTTTACATGATGTTCCATACCGCAAGTGGCGATTTCAGAATTGCCGGACATCTACTTCCTGTTTACCGACTTAGTTAATTTTCGAAATCTTTTGTCAATCGTAAGAACTTTTCATAACAGTTTTCTCAATAACTACTCATCACTGCAACTTGAAATTTTGTATTAAGTTTAGAAGGATTTCCTTTACCGCAAATGGCTATTTCAGGATTGCCAGACTTCTACTTCCTGTTTACCGACTTAGTTAATTTTCGAGATCTTTCTATGCAAATCCCTCAAAATTTTTAGTACACAATGGAATTGTGCAATTATAACTATTTTGTGACAAATTATATCTGGATCTTCTACTCCAATGGGGAGTTGGGGTATCATGTTGTACCTCTAGTTTTCTTTTCATTTCATTTGTAACAAAATTGTACTTGGTTTTTTTTTTCGACTGATGCCTGAAAATCGGAGGATGATCAAAATTAACTATTTGATACTAAGAATGTCAAATCCCTACAGCAAGGCGAATGATAAAAATAATTTGAAATTTGAAATTTGTAAATAGATATTCTTATAACATTTTACTAAAATCCTTGAAGAGAAACAGTTGGGTAGGAACTAAGAAATGAAAGATTACTGTGATCATCCAATACGAACATTTTCAGTCGTTGCCTTTCCCCAGAAGGTTCCTTTATTTCACATAAAAGCGACGTTGTTTTTCTACACATCATTAAACAGGTGAAATTATACATTCATCATGTATATATATTTATATAAAGTCTTGTACCATGTTTTCTAGCATTCAGATTCAGAGGAGCAGTTGTAAAAATATCTAGGGAAATGGGGCACTTTGGTTTTTTCATCGCTACAAAAGCCTAGGCCATTTTGTAAATTAAATAGAATCCATGTAAAACGTACAGAAAAATAATATATGAAACGTCTTTAAATTGCGCGTTTATGAAAACGTATCCTACAATTTTTCTGCAAAAAGGATATGTTTTAAACCATGGAATTTCCATTTTAGTGGTGTAAATTTAATATAGGGTCACCGAATTAATTTCGCCAGTATAAATAGTTGAACATAGAATAGGCACGCCAAAATTGGAATTTTTCGATAAAACCCGCCGTCAAAATAGCAACGTCGTCGATAAAAGTTATGATTTTAGGCGTGATTTGATAGAGCGATCTATACCAATCGTAACTATTCGGTCATTTACTGGATATTTTAGTGTAGTGGAAATAGCCGAGTAGCTACGATTGCGATCTATACCGCGAAAACGAACTCGGTGGCCCTATGCAAAAATTATATCAATAAAAGAGAAATTTCTTTGGCAACATAATATCAATTTTTCAGAAATATTGTAGTATATAGTTTGAAACGACGATAATTTAAGGATGTAGTAAGGTGAAATTAAGAAAATCTACGTTTTAAAATTGATACTATAAATGGAATGAGCATTGGCAGAGAAACAAATTCAGCTAAAAAAATTGATAGGCTATGGGCCTTGTTTTCAAGATATTTTACATTTTAAAAAATGGCAGGAAAAGTATCCCTTGGACTTTTACATTAGTATGATATGGAAACTTTATTGGTTACTTTCACAAGGATGGAAAATCTACAATCTTATGAAATTTTGCTTACTGACCTGAAATGAGCTACTGAAGCCATTGATGATTAGAAAATTGGGTGTTATGGGGCAAAATATATTACATAGAAATAATGGATAAAACCCGAGAAATCCGAATGACTTTTAAAAATTTCAAAAACCTCGCCTTATTACATCCTTAAAGTGAAAATTAAAATTATTTTACGTTCATTCTAAAGCAAATTTATAACGTTAACCGGTAGAGGCGCTTATTTACGTACTTCTCACACAGGTCATTCATGTCCTCTTTCATATTCAAGATAAAAATATAAAAATTAAGACCTGCATGTATTGGGATCCTGAATTTCACAAAAATCCATACACGGAAAGATACATCGTTGGATCTTATCTTCTTCACTAATTGATTTATTTGGGGAACTAACTAGAATTTTGACTGCAGTCAAGGACATCAAGCATACTGTGAGACTTTTTGTTTCCAAAGCGACATAACTGACATGAGGATACTTGAAAATTCGAAGTATTGGTTAATGAATCTTTTTGGACTTATATCTCGAATTTGATGAATTTTACTACAAAACCTGCGACAAAAAGGACAACTTAAATTTTCAAAATTAACGGTTTACCTTTACATTGACAGTAACATACCAACTTCTCCTGCATACAGAGTATATGTTTCACAGTTGAGTCATCGCGCGAGAGTTTCTCGTTAAAAATAGTTATCTCTATCTCCATCTAAAAAATCCAGTCTCAAATGATCATTAAAAAGTTATGTGATAGATATCGGACCCTTGTGGAGAAATTTATCCAAGATTCATTTTTTGCTTAGTATTGGGATAAACATTATTTTTTCTTTTCTGTGTCTACAAGATTCAGTAGCGATTGCTGTTGGGGTGCTATCGGACACTACCGCATTGGAAAGGGGGGGGGGGGGCTTGACGCACCATTAATCCTGTTTAACTAACCCATTCTTTTGAAATGCCTGTACTAAGTCAAGACAATTACGATCTGCAATTTTTTCGGTATTTTTGCACCTATCTTGTCTTTTTGCCCTTTTGATTTCTCCTCTTGACGATTCTGTTCGATAATTTTATTATTCCCCCATTTCTTGTTATACCAAATTGTATTGACCGCCGTGCGCGGTCCCGGCTTATGAATAGGCCCGCAGCATCCTCTGAGCTTGGAGTATGAGTCTTCCTAACAGAGGACCCCGAGGGAACCCCGGGATATAGAAATAGGACCTAGTATCTCCGGTTTGCGGGGTGTGACCCCTCCTAAACGGGGGCTGACCCCGAGGGTCCCGGGATATAGAAATAG